>JAPDDO010000275.1:0-175000 GCA_027422415.1 Schizothorax lantsangensis
TATCTTTAGTTAGTTTTATGGTTGCGGCATTAACTAACCAAATTCCAACGTCGAGCCAATGTCTCAAGCCAATGTCCATTGATGTCCAAAATACTGATTATCATAAAGTTTTGTCAGGTTATGGCAACCAAAACCAATGTCTCCTAGATGTCATAATGGTAACGTCCACACAACGTCAAATGATAACATCATTAGATGATGATCTTTAGTAAGATTTAGGTTGTGGCATTAACTAACCAAAATCAACGGTCGAGCCAACGTCTCAAGCCAACTTCACATTGACGTCAAATACTGATATTTAGTCGTCAGGTATGGCAACCAAAACCCAACGTTCTCTAGATGGTCATAATGGTAACGTCCACACAACGTCAAATTATAACATCATTAGACGAATGATCTTTAGTTAGTTTTAGGTTGCGCATTAACTAACAAAATCCTACTTCGAGCCAACGTCTCAAGCCAACGTCAAATGATGTCAAATACTGATATTAAGTCATCAGGTATGGCAACCAAAACCCAACGTCTCCTAGATGTCATAATGGTAACGTTCCACACAACGTCATATTATAACATCATTAGACGATGATCTTTAGTTAGATTTAGGTTGTGGCATTAACTAACCAAAATCCAACGTCGAGCCAAGTCTCAAGCCAACGTCACATTGATGTCAAATACTGATATTTAAGTCGTCAGGTATGGCAACCAAGATCCAATGTCTCTAGATGTCATAATTGTAACGTCACACAACGTCAAATGATAACATCATAGATGATGATCTTTAGTAAGATTTAGGTTGTGCCATTACTAAACCAAAATCCAACGTCGAGCCAACGTCTCAAGCCACGTCACATTGATGTCAAATACTGATATTTAGTCGTCAGGTATGGCAACCAAAACCAACGTCTCCTAGAGGTCATAATGGTAACGTCCACACAACGTCAAATTATAACATCATTAGACGATGATCTTTAGTTAGATTTAGGTTGTGGCATTAACTAACCAAAATCCAACGTCGAGCCAACGTTTCAAGCCAACGTCACATTGATGTCAAATACTGATATTTGTCATCAGGTATGGCAACCAAAACCCAGTCTCCTAGACGTCATAATGGTAACGTCCACACAAACGTCAAATTATAACATCATTAGACGATGATCTTTAGAAAGTTTTAGGTTGTGGCATTAACTAACCATAATCCAAAATCGAGGCAACGTCTCAAGCTAACGTCACATTGACATCAAATACTGATATTTAGTCGTCAGGTATGGCAACCAACCCAACATCTCCTATTTTCATAATCGTAACGTCCACACAACCGTCAAATTATAACGTTGATCTTAGTTAGTTTTAGGTTGTGGCATTAATAACAAAATCCAAAATCAAGCCAACGTCACATTGACGTCAAATACTGATATTTAGTCGTCAGGTATGGCAACCAAAACCCAACGTCTCCTAGACGTCATAATGGTAACGTCACACAACGTCAAATTATAACATCATTAGACAATGATCTTTAGTTAGATTTAGGTTGTGCATTAACTAACCAAAATCCAACGTCGAGCCAACGTTTCAAGCAACCTGACATTGATGTCAAATACTGATATTTAATCGTCAGGTATTGCACCAAAATCCAACGTCTCCTAGACGTCATAATGGTAACGTCCAACAAACATCAAATTATAACATCATTAGACGTTGTTCTTTAGTTAGTTTTAGGTTGCGGCATTAACTAACCAAATTCCAACATTGAGCCAACGTATCAAGCCAACGTCACATTGACGTCAAATACTGATATTTAGTCATCAGGTATGGCAACCAAAACCCAACGTCTCCTAGATGTCATAATCGTAACGTCCACACAACATCAAATTATAACATCATTAGACGTTGATCTTTAGTTAGTTTTAGGTTTGTGGCATTAACTAACCAAATTTCAACGTCGAGCCAACGTCTCAAGCCAATGTCACATTGATGTCAAATACTGATATTTAGTTGTCAGGTATGGCAACCAAAAACCCAACGTCTCCTAGACGTCATAATGGTAACGTCCACACAACGTCATCAAATTATAACATCATTGGACGATGATCTTTAGTTAGATTTAGGTTGTGGCATTAACTAACCAAAATCCAACGTCGAGCGAACGTCTCAAGCCAACGTCACATTGATGTCAAATACTGATATTTAGTCGTCAGGTATGGCGAACAAAATCCAAAGTCTTGTAGACGTCATAATGGTAACGTCCACTCAACGTCAAATTATAACATCATTTGACATTGATCTTTAGTTAGTTTTAGCTTGAGGCATTAACTAACCAAAATCCAACGTCGAGCCAACATCTCAAGCCAACGTCACATTGACGTCAAATACTGATATTTAGTCGTCAGGTATGGCAACCAAAACCCAACGTCTCCTAGACGTCATAATGGTAACGTCCATACAACGTCAAATTATAACATCATTTGACATTGATCTTTAGTTAGTTTTAGGTTGCGGCATTAACTAACCAAATTCCAACGTCGAGCCAATGTCTCAAGCCAATGTCACATTGATGCCAAATACTGATATTTAGTCGTCAGGTATGGCAACCAAAACCCCAACGTCTCCTAGACGTCATAATGGTAACGCCACACAACGTCAAATTATAACATCATTAGACGATGATCTTTAGTTAGTTTTAGGTTGTGGCATTAACTAACCAAAATCCAAATTCGAGCCAACGTCTCACAATTTTGACGTCAAATACTGATATTTAGTACGTCAGTTATGGCAACCAAAACCCAACGTCTCCTAGATGTCATAATGGTAACGTCCACACAACGTCAAATGATAACATCATTAGATGATGATCTTTAGTAAGATTTAGGTTGTGGCATTAACTAACCAAAATCCAACGTCGAGCCAACGTCTCTCAAGCCAACGTCACATTGACGTCAAATATGATATTTAGTCGTCAGGTATGGCAACCAAAACCAACGTCTCCTAGAGGTCATAATGGTAACGTCCACACAACGTCAAATTATAACATCATTAGACGATGATCTTTAGTTAGATTTAGGTTGTGGCATTAACTAACCAAAATCCAACGTCGAGCCAACGTCTCAAGCCAACGTCACATTGATGTCAAATACTGATATTTAGTCATCAGGTATGGCAACCAAAACCCAACGTCTCCTAGAAGTCATAATGGTAACGTCCACACAACGTCAAATTATAACATCATTTGACACTGATCTTTAGTTAGTTTTAGGTTGTGGCATTAACTAACCAAATCCAACATCGAGGCAACGTCTCAAGCTAACGTCACATGACATCAAATACTGATATTTAGTCGTCAGGTATGGCAACCAAAACCAACATCTCCTATTTGTCATAATCGTAACGTCCACACAACGTCAAATTATAACATCATTTGACGTTGATCTTCAGTTAGTTTTAGGTTGTGGGCATTAACTAAACAAAATCCAAAATCAAGCCAACGTCACATTGACGTCAAATACTGATATTTAGTCGTCAGGTATGGCAACCAAAACCCAACGTCTCCTAGACGTCATAATGGTAACGTCCACACAACGTCAAATTATAACATCATTAGACAATGATCTTTAGTTAGATTTAGGTTGTGGCATTAACTAACCAAAATCCAACGTCGAGCCAACGTTTCAAGCCAACCTGACATTGATGTCAAATACTGATATTTAATCGTCAGGTATGGCGACCAAAATCCAACGTCTCCTAGACGTCATAATGGTAACGTCCACACAACGTCAAATTATAACATCATTAGACGTTGATCTTTAGTTAGTTTTAGGTTTCGGCATTAACTAACCAAAATCCAACATCGAGCCAACGTCTCAAGCCAACGTCACATTGATGTCAAATACTGATATTAAGTCGTCAGGTACGGCAACCAAAACCAACGTCTCCTAGTTGTCATAATGGTAACGTCCACACAACATCAAATTATACATCATTAGACGTTGTTCTTTAGTTAGTTTTAGGTTGCGGCATTAACTAACCAAATTCCAACATTGAGCCAACGTATCAAGCCAACGTCACATTGACGTCAAATACTGATATTTAGTCATCAGGTATGGCAACCAAAACCCAACGTCTCCTAGATGTCATAATCGTAACGTCCACACAACATCAAATTATAACATCATTAGACGTTGATCTTTAGTTAGTTTTAGGTTGTGGCATTAACTAACCAAAATTTCAACGTCGAGCCAACGTCTCAAGCCAATGTCACATGATGTCAAATACTGATATTTAGTTGTCAGGTATGGCAACCAAAACCCAACGTCTCCTAGACGTCATAATGGTAACGTCCACACAACGTCAAATTATAACATCATTGGACGATGATCTTTAGTTAGATTTAGGTTGTGGCATTAACTAACCAAAATCCAACGTCGAGCGAACGTCTCAAGCCAACGTCACATTGATGTCAAATACTGATATTTAGTCGTCAGGTATGGCGAACAAAATCCAAAGTCTTGTAGACGTCATAATGGTAACGTCCACTCAACGTCAAATTATAACATCATTTGACATTGATCTTTAGTTAGTTTTAGCTTGAGGCATTAACTAACCAAAATCCAACGTCGAGCCAACATCTCAAGCCAACGTCACATTGACGTCAAATACTGATATTTAGTCGTCAGGTATGGCAACCAAAACCCAACGTCTCCTAGACGTCATAATGGTAACGTCCATACAACGTCAAATTATAACATCATTGACATTGATCTTTAGTTAGTTTTAGGTTGCGGCATTAACTAACCAAATTCCAACGTCGAGCCAATGTCTCAAGCCAATGTCACATTGATGTCAAATACTGATATTTATACGTCAGTTATGGCAACCAAAACCCAACGTCTCCTAGACGTCATAATGGTAACGTCCACACAACGTCAAATTATAACATCATTTGACATTGATCTTTAGTTAGTTTTAGGTTGCGGCATTAACTAACCAAATTCCAACGTCGAGCCAATGTCTCAAGCCAATGTCACATTGATGTTAAATACTGACATTTAGTCGTCAGGTATGGCAACCAAAACCCAAAGTCTTGTAGATGTTATAATGTTAACATCCACACAACGTCAAAATCTTACATAATTAGACATTTATATTTTGTTAGTTCTAGGTTGTGGAATTAACTAACCAAAATCCAAAGTCGAGCCAACGTCTTAAGCCAACGTCATATTGATGTCAAATACTGACATTTAGTCATCAAGTATGGCGACCAAAACCCAACGTCTCCTAGGCGTCATATTGGTAACGTCCACTCAACGTCAAACTCTAACATCATTAGACATTGGTCTTTTGTTAGTTTTAGGTTGTCGCATTAACTAACCAAAATCCAACAGCGAGCCAACGTCTTAAGCCAATGTCATATTGATGTCAATTACTGACATTTAGACGTCAGGTATGGCAACCAAAACCCAACGTCTTGTAAACGTCATAATGGTAACGTCCACACAACGTCAAATTATAGCGTCTTTAGACGTTGATCTTTTGTTAGTTTTAGGTTGTGGCATTAACTAACCAAAATCCAATGTCGAGTCAACGTCTCAAGCCAACGTCACATTCATGTCAGTTACTGACATTCAGTTGTTAGGTATGGCGACCAAAACCCAACGTCTTGTTGACGTCATAATGGTAACGTACACTCAACTTCAATCTCTAACATCATTAGACGTTGATCTTTTGTTAATTGTAGGTTGTGGCATTAACTAACCGAAATCCAACGTCGAGCCAACGTCTTAAGCCAACATCACATTGATGTCAAATACTGACATTTAGACGTCAAGTATGGCGACCAAAACCCAACGTCTCGTAGATGTTTATAATGGTAACGTCCACACAACGTCCCAATTCTTACATCATTAGACGTTGATCTTTTGTTAGTTTTAGGTTGTGGCATTAACTAACCAAAATCCAAAATCGAGCCAACGTCACATTGATGTCAAATACTGATATTAGTAGTCAGGTAGAATGGCAACCAAAACCCAACGTCTCCTAGACGTCATAATGTTAACGTCCACACACGGGGACGTCAAATTATAACATCATTTGACGTTGATTTTAGTTAGTTTTAGGTTGTGGCATTAACTAACTAAAATCCAACATCGAGCCAACGTCTCAAGCCAACGTCACATTGATGTCAAATACTATATTTAGTCATCAGGTTTGGCAACCAAAACCCAACGTCTCCTAGACGTCATAATGGTAACGTCCACACAACGTCAAATTATAACATCATTAGACGATGATCTTTAGTTAGATTTAGGTTGTGGCATTAACTAACCAAAATCCAATGTCGAGCTAACGTCTCAAGCCAACGTCACATTGATGTCAAATACTGATATTTAGTCGTCAGGTATGGCGACCAAATTCCCAACGTCTTGTAGACGTCATAATGGTAACGTCCACACAACGTCAAATTATAACATCATTTGACGTTGATCTTTAGTTAGTTTTAGGTTGAGGCATTAACTAACCAAAATCCAACATTGAGCCAACGTCTCAAGCCAACGTCACATTGATGTCAAATACTGATATTTAGTCATCAGGTATGGCAACCAAAACCAACGTCTCCTAGATGTCATAATCGTAACGTCCACACAACATCAAATTATAACATCATAAGACGTTGATCTTTAGTTAGTTTTAGGTTGCGCATTAACTAACCAAATTCCAACGTCGAGCCAACGTCTCAAGCCAAAGTCACATTGATGTCAAATACTGATATTTAGTCGTCAGGTATGGCAACCAAAACCCAACGTCTCCTAGACGTCATAATGGTAACGTCCACACAACGTCAAATTATAACATCATTTGACATTGATTTTTAGAAAGTTTTAGGTTGTGGTATAAAAATATTTGGTATACATTAACTATTTTACCAATTACTTACATGTAAACAGCCTAAAAAATAAAAATCAATACATATTTGCTATCTTTTGTTTAATTTTTTTTTTTGCAATGTTGCTTGAAGTCTCTCTATGTTGCTTTTGGTCGTGATTGGTTCATCTGAATGTCATCCAGGAATCTGGCCAATGACAACCGGGCACGCCTCCTACCACTCAAATTTGAATTTTCACATCAGTCCGTTACTGCTCGCTCTGTTTATCTGCAGTCCTGCTCTGTTTAGTTCACTAGTAATTGGCTTTACATGGATTGTCACATATCTGACAGATGATTTATTATTTTGACCGATTTTGAGTTGTGCGGTGTGATTGAGAACGAAAAAAAAGCACGAAAACCTACAAATGAACACAGACACAATGGCTATGGACACATATTTGAAACGGCAGAAGGTAAATACCTTTTATGATTTTTTTTGTTGCTGTTAAAGTGATATGCTAATCGCGATGACATAATCTGTTACTGTGTATTGTTATTATGTTTTAATACTGTCCAGATAAGGCTGTGTGTAATGACGATGTCTTGGGCATGATTAAAAGTGACTTGTTGTGTTTTTATATCGCAAATTGTAAATATATCCGCGTAACGTTTGGTACTACAAGTTATGACGTTTTAATAGATACATACACATGAATGACAGAATAAATAGCGGGTTGCTTGACGTTAATATGATAGAAGGCCACCTTTTGCTGATCTTATTTTTAATAACAGAATGAAAATAGTAAAATAACGATATTGTTATTTTATTGTAAAATAAAATGTCTCACTCTGGAACATGACAAACTGGCATGTACACTCGTTCAACAGAGAGGACATGAAACCACCATTCTTGGACTCTGAAGAATACTATGCAAACCATGCTTTTGGATCCAACTTACTGTTAAGTGTTTGTATAAAGCTGGTGAGTAGGCAAAATTTTTGTAAGCCCATGTCTGTCTCTGTCAGTAAGTCAACAATTAATATTGTTTTATTAAACCTGTTAAATATTCATTCATGTGTGTGTGTGTTGTGTGTGTGTGTGTGTGTGTGTGTGTGTTGTGTGTGTGTGTTGGTGTGTGTGTTGTTTCCCTCTCATGGTCCAGAGGTTTTGGATTTAAAATCTTCTGCCATGCATATGATCTTAAAAGTGAGTGAGTAATACTTTATAATGATCATTAATGATCCGTTCGTTATGTGCTGCTGATGGCATGGCAGGCAAACAGGCTGCACCAAGGCTGCACCAAGGCACCACTTCTGATTCAAACTTAATTCTTGCTCACTCACTCAAAATGAAAACTGCCTCATCATTTTCTCACCTTCATGTCTTTTTTAATCTTCTTTTGTGTTCCACAGAAAAAAAAAGTCAGTTATGCAGGTTGGAAAAGACATAAGTGAGTAAATTATGACATAATTTTCATCATATCCACCTTGTTCTTCACATAAAATTGGTCAATTTGTAGATTTTATGGGTCTTGCTCTTTTGCTTCCAGATATTTGTACTTTTTTAGCTGTACAGAACTGCTCGTTTTGCTGTTTGATATTGCAAATTGGTGTGTCTTACCATATTATTTTTGTGTATTATCTTAATTATGAACACACTGGTTTGTAATGAAAACAGTTTTACTGTTTACTGCATGTTGTTATTCTTATCATTATGTAACGGGTATATTATTTTGAAAGGAGCTTATGGTCTTGGCAGAGTTCGACCTGGATGAGGAGCGGAGTGACTTGCTGTTTGATTTCTGGCGGTTTGTTTTGAACGTCTAAAACGCGAAATATTTCTAGGAAGGTGGTGAGGCGGTTGAGCACGACTGCTTCGTGAATGGATCAGAGGTAGGTGGCTGGAATAATATGGATGATAATGAAGGGGAGGATGAAGAATGGGGAGAAAGTAGGAGACGGACAAGTGACAAAAGAGCCAAAGGGAATAAAAGAGTCAGAAATGAGCAAGATGATGGCACAGAAAGTGAAGAAGATGGGCAAATTACGGTCCAAAAAGAAAGAGAGGAAAAATTTGTAGTCATAATAAGATTTAATGAGAAGAACCAGGGAAGCATGAAGAAAGTTAACCCAATGGTGCTAACAACAACTCTGGCTAACAAGATAGGGGATATAGAATATGCAAAGGTTCTAAATGATGGCAATTTATTGGTGAGATGTGCTGATGCAGTGCAAATGGAAAAAGCGCTAAAAGTTAAAGAGATAGGAAAATGCAAGGTGGAAAACACGGGAAGGGTGGGAGCTCGGATGGGAGGTGGAAATACTGGAGTGATAACGGGGGTTCCAATAAGTGTTAGTATGGAAGAATTAAAAAGGAATATAAAAGGAGGGAAAGTACTTAAGGTACAAAGATTGAAATCAGCTAAGGAAATAGTGATGAGAGACAGTGAAACGGTGTCAGTAGAATTTGATGGAGAAAATGTTCCAAAGAGGGTATTCTTGGGTTTTATGAGTTATCCAGTAAGGATGTTTGTACCAAAACCAATGAGATGCTTTAAATGCCAGAGATTTGGGCACACTGCAAAGAATAGTAATAGGCAGAGAAGGTGTGCTAGATGCGGAGGGGACCATGAATATGGGAAGTGTGGTACAGGGGTTCCACCAAAATGTTGCAGTTGTGGAGGTGCCCACAATGTGGCATATGGAGGGTGTGAAATTATGAGACGGGAGACTAATATTCAAAAGATAATAGTGGAGAGAAGGATATCCTATGCTGAAGCTGTAAGTGTGTCAAAAGAGAGGGGAGATGGAATAAGAAAGCAAGAAGGTATGGAAACACGAGAACAACATCAAAGAACCAATGATAGAATGTACTGTATGTGGGAAAAAGAGATTTAGTTACATTAATAGCAGGGGTGATTAATAGCACTGCGGAAGTTAAATCTAAAAATGAAAAAATTCAGTTGATAGTTAAAGCTGCAGTTAATCACTTAGGACTGGTAGGACTGACATGGGAAGAAGTGAGAGAGAACCTCACTATTCAGTCAAGCCAAGAAGCACCATGGGTTGGTTAATAATTTTAATGGTAATTCTTTTACAATGGAATGCTAGAAGCTTAATGGCTAATGCTCAATAATTTAAGCATTTCATAAATGAATTAGAAGATAAACCAGATGTGATATGTATTCAGGAAACATGGCTGAAACCAAATCTTGATTTTGTAATACATGGGTACACTGTGATAAGGAAAGATAGGATTGATGGAGGAGGAGGGGGGGTGCCACATTTATCAAGCTGGGATTGCCATATAGGTTGATAGAAATGGGAGGTGAGCAGGAATACATAGCAGTGGAGGTGTGGGAAAGAGGGGAGGGGATAAGTGTTATTAACTACTATAATCCATGTAAAAGGTTGTTGATTGATAAATTACTAAGTATTCAAGGGCAGGATAGACAAAAAGTAATCTGGTGTGCAGATTTTAATGCTCATAGCCCTATGTGGGGGGGTGTACAAACAGATGCAAATGGTAAGATTATTGAAGATTTGATGGATGAAAGAGAATTGGTCAGTCTGAATGATGGAAGTGGAACTAGGATAAATTTAGTATCAGGAATGGAATCTGCATTAGACGTAACTTTAGTGTCTAATACTCTGGCTGGAAGTAGTAGATGGGAGGTCTGGGCAACAACAACAATGGGTAGTGATCACTACCCAGTAATATGCAGAGTTTGTGGGAGACAAGAAATAATTGTAGAAGAAAGGATCCCAAAGTGGATATTTGAAAAAGCAGACTGGGATCAATTCAAGAAGTTGAGTGAAGAAATAATGACTAGGATTGATACATCTGGAAATATAGAGGAGGTAAATAGTCAAGTTACTTCAGCAATTATAATGGCAGCTGAAGAAGCTATTCCTAAAGGGAAAACAGAGGTAATCGAAGACTGGTGCCTTGGTGGAATGAGGAGTGTCTCAAGGCAGTTAGGGAAAGAAATAAAGCATTCAAACTAGTAAAGAGGTGCCACAACATGCAGTCACTAATTCAGTATAAGAAAGCGTGAGAAGAACCATTCGACAGGCAAAGAGGGCGAGTTGGAGAACTTTTTGTAATGAAATTGGAAGATCAACACCTGTGGGTAAGGTATGGTCACTGATAAAGAAGATTGGTGGCGATAGGAGACAGTGGGAGTATCCAGTGTTGATATTAGAGGAGGAGATAGGTGTCACTAATCTGGAAAGGCAGAAATCATGGCAAAGTCATTTACAAAGATACACAGTACAGAAAATGTATCAGAAGAAGAGAGAAGGAGAAGGTCAGTAACTTTGAATCAATATATGCATGCTTTAAATTGGAAGGATGAGACTGGTTGATGAGCCTTTTTCTTTGGCGGAATTGGTTAGAGCGATTAAAAGAGCAAAGCCTACTTCTCCAGGGAGGGATCAGGTGTGTTATGTAATGCTAAAACACCTCAGGGAAGGGTCACTGTTAAAACTGCATGAGGTATTTAACAAAGTTTGGAAGGAGGGAAAACTGCCAGTTGCATGGAAAGAAGCAGTAGTAATTCCGATTAGGAAACCTGGCAAAGATCCAAGTAAACCCACAAGTTATAGGCCAATTGCCCTTACATCTAACTTGTGTAAGATAATGGAGAGAATGATAACAGAAAGATTGTCATATGAAATGGAAAAGAGAGGATTACTGGCAAGTTGTCAGAGTGGTTTTAGGAAGGGAAGGAATACAATGGATTCAGTAGTAAGATTAGAAACTGAAATAAGAAGGGCACAAGTAAATAAAGAGACCGTAGTTGCAGTGTTCTTTGATATTGAAAAAGCCTATGATATGATGTGGAAGGAGGGGTTACTAATTAAGCTGGATAAAATAGGGATAGGTGGGAATTGTTTAACTGGATAAAAGATTTTCTGTTCGGTAGGAAAATTCAAGTGAGAATTGGGGCAGAAATATCAAGCCAGTATGAGGTTGGGAATGGGACACCTCAGGGAAGTGTGATAAGTACATTGTTATTTATTATTATGATAAATTATGTCTTTGTAAATGTTTCAGAAGACATTGGAACATCATTGTTTGCAGATGATGGGGCAGTGTGGAAAAGAGGAAGGAATATGGAGTACACAATTAGGAAGGTTCAGAATGCAATTGATAAAGTGGTAGAATGGGGTTATGACTGGGGTTTTAGGTTCTCAATAGAAAAGACTCAGGCAGTCTTTTTTACCAGGAAGATCATTCAGGAAGAAATGAGGCTAATGATGTATGGGAGAGAGATGCAAGGTTGACTTTTGAAGAACATATAAAGAAAATGGAAGACAAGTGCAAAAAGGTAGTTAATGTGATGAGATGTTTGACAGGAAGAGAGTGGGGTGCCAGTCGTTCATCTCTTAAAAGTATATATGTGGCTCTGATAAGATCAGTGTTGGATTATGGTAGTATAGTGGTTGGGTCCGCAGCTAAGTCTCTATTAAAGAGGTTGGAGGTTATTCAGAATCAAGCTTTAAGAATTTGCTGTGGTGCTTTTAAAACGTCTTCAGTACCTGCTATACAAGTGGAAATGGGAGAATTGCCACTGGAATTAAGAAGGAATCAATTGATGGCTAATTACTGGGCTGGATTGCAGGGACATAGTGACTCTCATCCCACGAAAGCAGTATTGCAGGATTGCTGGGAGAATGGAAGAAATTTAAAGGAAAACTTTGGTCGAATTGGAAACAATGTAGCAAAAGAGTTAGAAGTGTTTAATCTGCGAATAAGCCCTACGGTAGTTTTTCCAGAGATTGCCCCTTGGAAGATGATATGGCCTGAGGTAGACTGGTTTGTGCTTGAGGAGAAAAGAAAAGCAAAGGAAGAAGTTAATTTGAAAAGCATATTTAACAATCGAGTAGGAGGTAAATATAGTGAATTTATACAGATTTATACAGACGGTGCTAAAAAACCAAAGACAGAAGAAACCGGGTTTGGGGTGGCAATTCCAGGGAAAGAAGTAGAAATTAGTAAAAGAACGTCTAATAAACTAGGGGTATATACAGTAGAGATGATGGCAATTTTAATTGTGTTGCAATGGGTGGAAAAGGTAGGGCAGGTAAAGGTTTTGATATGCTCTGATTCTTTATCAGCCTTGGTAAGTTTAAGGTCATTTCATTCAAAAGCTCGGCAAGATATCTTGTATGAAGTGCTTCAATTAAACACAAGAATAAGTCATAAGGGATGTCAGGTTAAATTTATGTGGGTCCCAGCACATGTTGGCATTACTGGTAATGAGTTGGCGGATAGGTTGGCTAAAAGGGCGCTAACAAAAGAGAACGTAGAAGTGCAGGTAAATGTAAGGAAAGCAGAGGTAAAATGCATAATATGGGAGAAAATCAATAAAAGGTGGCAAGAGAGGTGGGATAGAGAGGAGAAAGGGAGGCACTTATACCAAATACAGAGAAATGTTAAAGAGGATAGGGTGGGAATTGGTAATAGGAGAGAAGAGGCAGTGATGACGAGGTTAAGGTTGGGACACAGTTCCCTGAACAAAACACTAAAGATGATAGGGAAGCACCAGACAGGGTTGTGTGAGGGATGCCGAGAAGAGGAGACAGTGGAGCACATAATCATGACTTGTAAGAGATATGAAACACAGAGGCAGGTAATGAAGTATAAGCTGATGGAGATTGGGGTGCAGGGGTTCACATTAAAAGGGTTTCTAAGCACTGTAAATAGGACACAGAACAGAATATTGATTTCATTTTTAACCCTCTAAGCGCCAAAGTCGCAAAATTGCGACAAGATGTCATACTTGATCAAATAGACCGTAGTTCCTTATCTGGTGTAATATCTCATTTGTATTCCCTACCACTAGATGGCAGACATGTAGTACTTCGATTCTAGACCAAAATTACGTCATGTTCCTATTCAAAGTGTTCGAGGAAATAGCAGAGAAAGTGAGCGATCGTGTCATTGATGCGGAAGCAGTTCAGTTGACAGCGTCACGAGTGAATTGTGAGATTTGTGAGAGAAAATCGCCAAATGGCTAATAGAAAGTTGTACCGTGAGGATGTGTTGCAAATGTTATTCGCTGATTCTGACTCTGAAGGGGAATATTTGCCTTTTGGAAATGACGATCTGCCGTCTAATGATCGCGCTTCTCCCGGTACATCTTTGCAGCGCAATGGTGCCGCCGTGCAAGGCGAGAGAGTTCATGAAGCACAAACCCCTTTGCCCAACGGGGATGGGGGTGGCAGGGGTGGACGTGGTCGTAGTGTCCATAGGAGAGCTGTTGATCTCTGAGCTCATGGAGCGCCGCTGGCTCCGCACCGCGGTGCTGATGATCGGCCAGATTGCGTCTTTTTTTCTGATCGCGCGCGCTCTACGGGCCGCCAGTACAGGTGCAGTCAGTGTGGGTTTGGTCTACCATACTCTCAAGAACTATAAACTGTGTCACTTAGATACCTGAATGGGCAGATAGCTGGTCAACTGATCACAAAATAGGCACATGTATTTTACTATGGCAGAGTAATATAGTCATAATTTACTACTTTCTCCCATTTTACTGTTGATTTCCTCTTTTCCTGATCATTTGGAATGAGGATAAAAAGACAAAAAACAAAACAAACATGCAAATAAGCTCAAACATCCATTCAATATCTATTATTTCCTGAATATTACTGATGAACTGATCAAAAAGTAGGCTACTGTTCACATGAGTTTTACTACTATATAGGATAGTAATATAGTAATAATTTAGTACTTTCTCCTGTTTTATTGTTGATTTCCTCTTTCTGATCATTTGGAATGAGGATAAAAAGACAAAAAAACAAACAAACATGCAAATAAGTTCAAACATCAATTTAATATCTACTATTTCCTGAATATTGTGAAATTCAAGAGGGCCGCCCCCCTGTTGACATCATAATATGCAAATTAGATGAGTATATTTACACCCCACATAAACTTTAGGTCATGCCCAACATTTTTCTAATTTACAGTAGATCTCTATCTTTAAGCCCTTTCAAGCCACAAGCTTTTGAAATCTTGATGTCAAAATCCAGCATTTAAAAAAAAAAACCCTGGCGCCTAAAGGGTTAAGGGAGGCAGGAGTTTTCAACAGGATTTAATGGATAATTAAAGTGTAATGTGTGTGTATGTATGTATGTGTGTGTGTGTTTATGTGAGGGATTAAGTGAGTGTCATGTAAGTGTAGGTAAGGGAATAGACGGTTTTATTATAACCTATTATCTGATCCACACTCCGGAGCAGAGGGGGCGGTAATGCACCAAAAAGCTGGATGCCAACAACCGTAAAACTGGAAAGAAGAAGAAGAAGAAGAAAGGAGCTTATTTTTGGGATACTTTTATTTTGGCGAGTGGTCCGCTTTTTGCGCGTGCTGTAAGTGCAGCAGGGATAGACAAAGAAGAGCGTGTTGTATGAGTGTGTCACACACAGAAGTGAGTGCAGTGTCGTGATCCGGAAGCTCGGTCGATAAATTTGCTTCAACTGAAGATTATCGAGGCTTGAGTCGAATAAAGGACGACAGCACTAAGTGAAAGTGTGGACAGTGACCCACGTTTCGTAGTGAAGAAGAGTTTTTCCAGTTTTGTTCCCGTGGTA
Source organism: Schizothorax lantsangensis (assembly GCA_027422415.1). Lineage (NCBI taxonomy): Eukaryota > Metazoa > Chordata > Actinopteri > Cypriniformes > Cyprinidae > Schizothorax > Schizothorax lantsangensis. Next base: position 15,455 of record JAPDDO010000275.1, read on the forward strand.
TGTGTTGGCTGTTAGAATGACGCAGTAACATATCGTGAAGGCCACGGAAGCTGTGAGTACGTTTAAAGTGCAAACCCCGCTTGATTTTTGTCATCAAGAGACTTGTCACATGTCTTTTTGCTGCATTTTGCACTTCTCGTGTTTTGATTGAAAACCATGGCCAAGAGTTAACAGTCCAACGGGACTGTTCACGTGTAATTGAGTTTCCCGCACGTGTCAGAGCAGGTGAGACCGAGATCGCTGTATAATGCAGTTAATGCAGAGACTTAACTTTTCCGCCGATTCAAGTTTGAAGATTGTGTTACTACGCTGCCATCCAAGTGACATCTCAGTTTGATTCATCTTCAGTTTGATCTTTTTTGAGACAGTTTATCTGTGGGACATTTTATTCAAAGTTGAGTGAATTTTGGAACTTGCACACTTAAACTACGTGATCTCCAGTTTATTTAAATGCACCCTACGTCCAGACAACGCACTCTAATTCATTGTTCTACAAACTGTTTTTTTTTTTTTTTTGCCCTAATTTTTCCCGTTTTTTTTCAGTGACTGAACTGATAAACAGAGAACTGTGGTAATTCAAGTGGCCTAAGGAACTTGAGTAACTGAGTAACTCGTGAAATGTGAGTAAACATTTGAAGGGAAGTTTCATATAAGTGCTCATTCTGAGAATTAATTGTGTATGCTTTGTTTTTTTTTTGTTTGTTGTTTTTAAATGTGATTGTTTGAAGGTGATCATTTGAAAAGGTGAGAATTTGTGGGTTTACAAATTGCAAGTGATCTCAGTTTGAAGCTTCATAAGGGATTTGGTATACCACAAGTGAAACGTTTTTTTCAACTGTTGTGTTGAAAGTGTTAGTGTGAATTCAAAAGACAACACAAAGACTGTAAATTCTTTTATTTAATCCTTTACTCAAACAGAAGAAATAATTAATCTTAAGAAAAAGAAACCTATAGAATAAATTCTGTTTAATTCCTTTTTGCACTTATTTACAGTGTACATTTTTGTTGAGAGCTGCCAGGGAGTGGGGGAGTCTCACTTTATTAGAGCTGGGGAGGGAGGAGCATATCACACTGTGATCTCACATATGCAATTTCACTTCAGGAAGCCACCATGTAACATTACCATACCTGAAGCCTACCCTTGTCAATCAGTAGTGTTCTAACACAATAAGGTAAGAAACCACATACACACATTAGTGTGTAATGAGACTAAAAAGTTTGGGGAGCGGGGACCAAGATCCTTTCGTTGTCCAAACTTCCAGGGCAGCCGTAATCCATTTTCCCCTACACGATGGGCTAAATACCCCCATTACAAAAGTGGCATCATGAACCGGATCGAATTAGGCACATTTAAGTAGTCACACGTCTCCAGGCCCACAAGTAGTTTTTGTCAAGTAAGAAGATGTCTGAGCTGGAGGAACTAAAAAGAGAGATGGCAGAGATGCAGAGGAAGTTTGCTGAGCAGGCAGGGGTACTTGACCAAGCCAGGGCAGAGCAGAGAGAAGCCCTATCCTTAGCAAAGGTGGTAATTGAGAGCCAGGCTTCTGCACAAACGACCCCAGCTGCCATTTATATCCCTCGAGACCGGAAGCTCCCTGATTTCACTGGTTGCATGGCAAAACCAGGAGAGCTGAGTGTTGAAGAATGGGTAGCATCGATAAAGTCTGCATTTCAAGTCATGAGGGTGCCCACTGAGGATCGGGTTGAGCTGGTGAAACAGCACCTAAAACAGGGGTCACCAAGTTCGGTCCTGGAGGGCCGGTGTCCTGCAGAGTTTAGCTCCAACCCTAATCAAACACACCTGAAGCAGCTAATCAAGGTCTTAACAGGTATACTTGAAACTTCCAGTCAGGTGTGTTGAGGCAAGTTGGAGCTAAACTCTGCAGGACACCGGCCCTCCAGGATCAAGTTTGATGACCCCTGACCTAAAAGATGAGGCCAAAGCCTCAAAGTTCATGATGGACGGAAAAGAGGAGTCTGTTGACAACATCTTCACCATTCTCCTTGACACTTATGGAGACAAAGTGCCCATTGGTACAAGGCTGAAAGACTTCTATGACCGTGCTCAGAATGCAGGAGAAATATGCATATGACCTTCGGGAAAGACTTAATCTTGTTCAGCCCCGAGAGCAAGCTAGAGTGGCAGATGCTGAAAAGGTTCTGAAAGAGCAACTGGTGCTAGGCCTAAAAGATGACTTCTTGCATCGAGAGATGAAGCGCAGAATTAAGGCTGAGCCAGAATTGAGTTTCGTGGAGTTGATGCAAGCGGCAATTACCTGGTCAGAAGAGGAGGAAGCACAGCCTTCTAGTAATGCCAGGCCCAGTACCCGTGCCAGAGGGGTAGTGAATACTGCTGTAGCACAGGATGCTCCCTCCACGCTGTCTTTAGAGAAATTGCATGAGGCGATCCAGAAAATAGCTGCTCGTCAAGAGGAATTATATCAAGTTGTTCATGCAAAAGAAAGGAATAGATCACCGCAGTGCCGTCCAAAGAAACAACCATTAAAAGACAGTGAAGGCCGTTATATTTGTTATACGTGTGGTGAACCTGGACACACCAGTCGCTATTGTCCACAAGGTGGCAAATCTGGGAGGGGATCAGCTCCACCACAATGTACAGTGGAGTCAGCTGAAGTTACAGAGAAAGACTCAAGAGGTGCAGTGCAGAAAAGCCCGGGGCCCTCATTGATTAGGTGTCACACGGCAGAATGGCTGGCTGATGAGACTGCTGAAAAACTGAAGGATAGTGCTTTTGGAGATTGTCTCACTGTTGAGGTGAAGATAGCTGGTGTCAAGACCAATCTGCCTCTTAAGCCCTATTCGAACGGGATTAGTTTTACATGGAGAGGTGGGGTAAAGTCATTTTTACCAGAGCTTCTCAGTGATTTTAGTCCCGTCCGAATGTGCCATCTCAGTAATCATTACGGACGATGTCAGTAAAGATTACGGTGACTTTTACCTTCTGTAAAAAGGTCTGGAGAAATTACCTCAGGTAATACTAATCCCGTGCGAATAGACCAGCTGTAAATATGTATGTAAATATTCTGTAATGTCCTATTTAAAATTAGTTTTCCGCGTTTTTTTCCACGCTTGAAGAAGCATTCAGTTGCGTTTTATGCGGAGGGACAAGTCTATGGCAAACCTCGAATGTTTTCTGCATATGACAACGCATACCATTCAGATCAAAAAGAAGGTCAAACGCACTTGTTAGAGGCACAAAACTTCTGTTAGTTTTAGGTAAGTGCCTATTGCAAACAGAATCCACTCATAATTTAATTGATTTAATTAATAAATCGATCGATGTAGCACGCACATGACGATAGGGAGGTGACGGCGGTGCGTAAATCGAGTTACTCCTCCCACTTCTGGTAGTTTTTACTGAGATTTCTTATCCAGTGTGAATTGGCCATTAATAATACGGACGTCCTGTGGTAAATTAACATTACTCCATCTACCCTTGTGAAACTAATCCAGTCCGAATAGGGCTTTAGATACAGGGTCAGAGGTGTCCACCATCTCTGAGTCACACTTCAGACAGCACAAAAAGCTGAAGTTGTCCTCTGCATGCTGGGTCAAACTGACAGCGGCCAATGGACTAGATATTCCTGTCTTAGGTTGCTTACAGGCCGATGTAGAATGTCTGGGAAAAGTGCTTCCTAGGAAGTGTATATTCGTTCTGACTGACACAAGCTCTGACGTCAAGGAAATGAAAGGAGTGCCTGGGATCATCGGTATGAATACACTCAATGAAGTTCAGTCTCTGTTCATCTCAGCGAAGGGGATGGAAAAGGTAGACAAGTATAGTCAGCGAGATGAAGCTCAAGTCCGGAGGGTACTTGCTAGAGTTGAGAAGGAAGCAGGACATCTAGGGCCTGACGGACGGATTGGGTATGTTAAGATTGCCGGAAGACAAGCTGTCAATATTCTTCCCCACTGTGAGAAGGTACTTGAAGGCCACTGTGGAGTTTCACCTAGAGTGAAGAGTAATGTGCTAGTAGAACCTGCAGCCGGAGCGAGTCTGCCGAAAGGACTTTTAGTGGCTCACGTTCTTGCTAAAACAGACCGTGGGAAGGTCCCTGTACGTATGGTGAACTTGAGTGAAAAAGCCGTTAGAATTGCACCCCGATCTAGAGTGGCTTCTGTTTTTAAGCCAAAAGAGGTGGTCACAAAGGATGTTCTTGAATTTGAGGAAGATGACGGTGTACTTCATGTCAAAGAATTAAAGGGAGACAAGGTTCAGGAAGACAATAACTTACTCATACAGTCACCAGTTCCAGTTGAAGTAAACTTTGAAGGTCTCACACCAGCACAATGTGAAAGGCTCGCCGAGTTGCTATCAAAACACAGGGATGTCTTCTCCAGAGATGATCAGGATTATGGTTACACCACAGCTGTGGTGCATGATATACCTACTGGCAAAGCACCACCGATAAAGCAGCATCATCGTAGAGTACCACCGCAGATATTTTAAGAAGTCAAAAGGCATGTCCAAAACCTGGTGTCCCAGGGAATCCTTAAAGATAGCAGTAGCCCCTGGGCATCACCCGCAGTTATCGTTATGAAGAAAGATGGCAGCGTGCGTTTCTGCTGTGATTATCGAAAGCTGAACCAAGTGACGTATAAGGACGCATATCTGCTTCCACAGGTGGACGAGTCCTTGGACGCGTTGGGCAACGCCAAACTGTTCTCTACACTGGATTTGACTGCTGGGTATTTCCAGGTGGCTGTGAGTGAGAAGGATCGGGAGAAGACAGCCGTCACCACCCCATGTGGGCTGTTTGAGTGGACCAGGATGCCGTTCGGGCTATGCAACGCTCCGGCCACCTTTCAGCGCCTTATGGGTGTGGTGCTTGGTGACTTGGCTTTTGAAGTTCTTCTAGTCTATCTGGATGATGTCATTATCTTCTCCAGAGATTTTGAAAGCCACTGTGAGAGGTTAGAACTTGTCTTTAACCGGCTAAGACAACATGGTCTGAAGTTAAAACCAAGCAAGTGCTTTCTTCTAAAGCCTGAAGTACAGTTTTTAGGGCACCAGATCTCCGCAGAAGGTATAAAAGTGAATGATGAGAAAGTTAAAGCCCTGGACACGTGGCCAGTTCCCAGAAATGTGAGAGAGGTCAGGCAAGTGCTTGGTTTTATGAGCTATTACTGAAGATTTGTCCCAAGGTTCGCTCAAATTGCCAAACCACTTCATGCACTGGTAAGTGGAGGAAAGACAAGCAAGACCTCAGTAACGTTCACTTGGAGCCAAGAATGTCAGACTGCATTGGATGATTTGAAAGGGTGTTTGATGTCGCCACCAATTCTGGCATATCCCGACTTCAGTGAGCCCTTTATACTCACCACAGATGGAAGTCTTCATGGACTGGGGGCAGTCCTCAGCCAGAAGCAGGAGGGGATTGAGCGTGTTGTGGCGTATGCAAGCAGAGGGCTAAGAGGTTCAGAAAAGAATGACAAAAACTATAGTGCGTTCAAGTTGGAGCTGCTTGCATTAAAGTGGGCGATCACAGAAAAATTTAGAGAATACCTTATGTATTCAAAATTTACTGTGATTACTGACCATAACCCACTACGGTACCTCTACTCAGCTAATCTTGGCGCAGTTGAGCAGCGCTGGGTAGCGCAGCTGGCCGAGTATGACTTTGAAGTATGCTATAAACCTGGCCGACACAACACGAATGCAGATGCCCTGTCAAGGATCCCCTCCAGGGAGGAACCAGAGAAGGATGATGATGGACAGGATTTCATCCGGCTTGGAGCTGATGAAGTGAGAGCTTGCTTGTGGCCAGGCAAGAGGATTGACCAAAAGCTGCGGTGCAAGCATCAATAAGAGGAGAAATAAACGGGTATAGCTGGAGCGAGATAGGAAAGCAGCAGAGGAACGATCCTGTGATCAGCCCCATTTATAATGCAGTATCCAAGAACAAGAGACCAAGTAGAATGGATCACAGTGGTATAGAGCCAAAACTAAAGAAGCTTGCCAAAGAATTTGACCGTCTTAAGCTGCGTCAGGGAGTGCTGTTCAGACGCATCCTGGACCCTAGGGATGGAGAGGATATCTGGCAGATGGTTGTTCCTGAGCCTCTACAGCGTGAGGTGTACGAGGGACAACATGAACACGGAGGTCATTTCGGAGAGAGAAGTACATTAACGTGAATGAGACAAAGTTATTACTGGCCTACAATGTCTGGAGATGTTCCATGCTGGATAAAGCAGTGCAAGAGATGTACACTGACCAAAGATGTTTTCCCCAGACTTCGAGCCCCTATGACGTGCAGTAATGTTTCAGCTCCATTAGAGGTCCTAGCCATGGGTTATACGCAGCTTGAGCAGTCTTCTGGAGGGTATGAAAATGTGCTCGTTCTTATCGACATGTTTACCAGATTCACAGTTGCTGTTCCTACCAGGAAACAGACAGCAAACACAACGGCCAAAGCCCTGCTCAAGCACTGGTTTGTTTATTACGGCTGTCCGGCTCGCCTGCATTCTGACCAGGGCAGGTGTTTTGAGGCCAACGTGATCAAAGAGCTTTGCAGAATCTATGGTATAGGAAAAAGTCTTACAAGCCCCTACCATCCACAGGGAAACTCTCAATGTGAGAGATTTAATCGTACCATGCACGACTTGTTAAGAACCTTGCCTCCAGAGAAGAAGAGAGATTGGAAGACTCACCTTCCAGAGCTGGTAATGGCTTACAACAGTCACGTCCATTCATCTACTGGTTATTCTCCATTCTATTTAATGTTCGGAAGGGATGCACGTTTACCAATGGATGTTCTTGGAGAAAAGGATCTAGAAGAGGATGAGGTTGATAACCTGGATGACTGGGTGAAGGGTCATCATGCAAGACTGAAGACGGCTGTGGAAGTTGCAAATGCAACATCTCAAGAGGCTTCTAGAAAGAGAAAGAGGATTTATGACCGCAAGTCATTTGGAGCTCTTGTGAGGCCTGGAGATCGGGTGCTACTGCGCAATCACAAACACAGGGGTAAAAATAAAATTCAGGATAAATGGGAAGACACACCATACATAGTGTTAAAGCAAACCCATGCAGACATACCTGTGTTTACGATAAAACCAGAAAAGGGGGGTCCTACAAAGGTTGTACACCGAGATCAGCTTCGGCACTGTTCGTTCCCCTCACCCACAACACCGCATACATGCCGGCGCAGTGTGAGAGACAAAACAGTGTGAGAGTGTGTTGTATGAGTGTGTCACACACACAGAAGTGAGTGCAGTGTCGTGATCAGGAAGCTCGTTCGATAAATTTGCTTCAACTGAAGATTATCGAGGCTTGAGTCGAATAAAGGACAACAGCACTAAGTGAAAGTGTGGACAGTGACCCACGTTTCGTAGTGAAGAAGTGTTTTTCCAGTTTTGTTCTCTTGGTATGTGTTGGCTGTTAGAATGATGCAGTAACATATCGTGAAGGCCACGGAAGCTGTGAGTACGTTTAAAGTGCAAACCCCGCTTGATTTTTGTCATCAAGAGACTTGTCACATGTCTTTTTGCTGCATTTTGCACTTCTCGTGTTTTGATTGAAAAGCATCGCCAAAAATTAAGTTCAACGGGACTGTTCACGTGTAATTGAGTTTCCCACACGTGTCAGAGCATGTGAGACCGAGATCGCTGTATAATGCAGTTAATGCAGCGACATATCTTTTCCGCCGATTCAAGTTTGAAGATTGTGTTACTACCCTGCCATCCAAGTAGGGCTGGGCGATATATCGAACGCGATATGCACGCACATCTCGTCAGTAAAGCCGGTTCCTTGATTAGCGCTAAATCTCCATCACCTGTTTTCAAAATGGAGCGGCATTTAATATACGGAGCCGTAGTTCACTGACAAGCTACGCAATATCGAGTTCATTATCGAAGGTGATATATCAGCGATAATGAACTCAATATTGCGTAGCTTGTCAGTGAACTACGGCTCCGTGTATTAAATACCGAGATGAGCGTGCATAGCGCGTTCGATATATCGCCCAGCCCTACATCCAAGTGACATCTCAGTTTGATTCATCTTCAGTTTGATCTTTTTTGAGACAGTTTATCTGTGGGACAGTCTATTCAAAGTTGAGTGAATTTTGGAACTTGCACACTTAAACTACGTGATCTCCAGTTTATTTCAACGCACCCTACGTCCAGACAGCGCACTCTAATTCATCGTTCTACGAACTGTTTTTTTTTTTCCTAATTTTTCCCGTTTTTTTTTCAGTGACTGAACTGATAAACCGAGAACTGTGGTAATTCAAGTGGACTAAGGAACTTGAGTAACTGTGAGTAACTCGTGAAATGTGAGTAAACATTTGAAGGGACGTTTCATATAAGTGCTCATTTTGAGAATTAATTGTGTATGCTTTGTTTTTTTTTTTTTGTTGTTTTTAAATGTGATTGTTTGAAGGTGATCATTTGAAAAGGTGAGAATTTGTGGGTTTACAAATTGCAAGTGATCTCAGTTTGAAGCTTCATAAGGGATTTGGTATACCACAAGTGAAACGTTTTTTTCAACTGTTGTGTTGAAAGTGTTAGTGTGAATTCAAAAGACAACACAAAGACTGTAAATTCTTTTATTTAATCCTTTACTCAAACAGAAGAAATAATTAATCTTAAGAAAAAGAAACCTATAGAATAAATTCTGTTTAATTCCTTTTTGCACTTATTTACAGTGTACATTTTTGTTGAGAGCTGCCAGGGAGTGGGGGAGTCTCACTTTATTAGAGCTGGGGAGGGAGGAGCATATCACACTGTGATCTCACATATGCAATTTCACTTCAGGAAGCCACCATGTAACATTACCATACCTGAAGCCTACCCTTGTCAATCAGTAGTGTTCTAACACAATAAGGTAAGAAACCACATACACACATTAGTGTGTAATGAGACTAAAAAGTTTGGGGAGCGGGGACCAAGATCCTTTCGTTGTCCAAACTTCCAGGGCAGCCGTAATCCATTTTCCCCTACACGATGGGCTAAATACCCCCATTACAAAAGTGGCATCATGAACCGGATCGAATTAGGCACATTTAAGTAGTCACACGTCTCCAGGCCCACAAGTAGTTTTTGTCAAGTAAGAAGATGTCTGAGCTGGAGGAACTAAAAAGAGAGATGGCAGAGATGCAGAGGAAGTTTGCTGAGCAGGCAGGGGTACTTGACCAAGCCAGGGCAGGGCAGAGCAGAGAGAAGCCCTATCCTTAGCAAAGGTGGTAATTGAGAGCCAGGCTTCTGCACAAACGACCCCAGCTGCCATTTATATCCCTCGAGACCGGAAGCTCCCTGATTTCACTGGTTGCATGGCAAAACCAGGAGAGCTGAGTGTTGAAGAATGGGTAGCATCGATAAAGTCTGCATTTCAAGTCATGAGGGTGCCCACTGAGGATCGGGTTGAGCTGGTGAAACAGCACCTAAAACAGGGGTCACCAAGTTCGGTCCTGGAGGGCCGGTGTCCTGCAGAGTTTAGCTCCAACCCTAATCAAACACACCTGAAGCAGCTAATCAAGGTCTTAACAGGTATACTTGAAACTTCCAGTCAGGTGTGTTGAGGCAAGTTGGAGCTAAACTCTGCAGGACACCGGCCCTCCAGGATCAAGTTTGATGACCCCTGACCTAAAAGATGAGGCCAAAGCCTCAAAGTTCATGATGGACGGAAAAGAGGAGTCTGTTGACAACATCTTCACCATTCTCCTTGACACTTATGGAGACAAAGTGCCCATTGGTACAAGGCTGAAAGACTTCTATGACCGTGCTCAGAATGCAGGAGAAATATGCATATGACCTTCGGGAAAGACTTAATCTTGTTCAGCCCCGAGAGCAAGCTAGAGTGGCAGATGCTGAAAAGGTTCTGAAAGAGCAACTGGTGCTAGGCCTAAAAGATGACTTCTTGCATCGAGAGATGAAGCGCAGAATTAAGGCTGAGCCAGAATTGAGTTTCGTGGAGTTGATGCAAGCGGCAATTACCTGGTCAGAAGAGGAGGAAGCACAGCCTTCTAGTAATGCCAGGCCCAGTACCCGTGCCAGAGGGGTAGTGAATACTGCTGTAGCACAGGATGCTCCCTCCACGCTGTCTTTAGAGAAATTGCATGAGGCGATCCAGAAAATAGCTGCTCGTCAAGAGGAATTATATCAAGTTGTTCATGCAAAAGAAAGGAATAGATCACCGCAGTGCCGTCCAAAGAAACAACCATTAAAAGACAGTGAAGGCCGTTATATTTGTTATACGTGTGGTGAACCTGGACACACCAGTCGCTATTGTCCACAAGGTGGCAAATCTGGGAGGGGATCAGCTCCACCACAATGTACAGTGGAGTCAGCTGAAGTTACAGAGAAAGACTCAAGAGGTGCAGTGCAGAAAAGCCCGGGGCCCTCATTGATTAGGTGTCACACGGCAGAATGGCTGGCTGATGAGACTGCTGAAAAACTGAAGGATAGTGCTTTTGGAGATTGTCTCACTGTTGAGGTGAAGATAGCTGGTGTCAAGACCAATCTGCCTCTTAAGCCCTATTCGAACGGGATTAGTTTTACATGGAGAGGTGGGGTAAAGTCATTTTTACCAGAGCTTCTCAGTGATTTTAGTCCCGTCCGAATGTGCCATCTCAGTAATCATTACGGACGATGTCAGTAAAGATTACGGTGACTTTTACCTTCTGTAAAAAGGTCTGGAGAAATTACCTCAGGTAATACTAATCCCGTGCGAATAGACCAGCTGTAAATATGTATGTAAATATTCTGTAATGTCCTATTTAAAATTAGTTTTCCGCGTTTTTTTCCACGCTTGAAGAAGCATTCAGTTGCGTTTTATGCGGAGGGACAAGTCTATGGCAAACCTCGAATGTTTTCTGCATATGACAACGCATACCATTCAGATCAAAAAGAAGGTCAAACGCACTTGTTAGAGGCACAAAACTTCTGTTAGTTTTAGGTAAGTGCCTATTGCAAACAGAATCCACTCATAATTTAATTGATTTAATTAATAAATCGATCGATGTAGCACGCACATGACGATAGGGAGGTGACGGCGGTGCGTAAATCGAGTTACTCCTCCCACTTCTGGTAGTTTTTACTGAGATTTCTTATCCAGTGTGAATTGGCCATTAATAATACGGACGTCCTGTGGTAAATTAACATTACTCCATCTACCCTTGTGAAACTAATCCAGTCCGAATAGGGCTTTAGATACAGGGTCAGAGGTGTCCACCATCTCTGAGTCACACTTCAGACAGCACAAAAAGCTGAAGTTGTCCTCTGCATGCTGGGTCAAACTGACAGCGGCCAATGGACTAGATATTCCTGTCTTAGGTTGCTTACAGGCCGATGTAGAATGTCTGGGAAAAGTGCTTCCTAGGAAGTGTATATTCGTTCTGACTGACACAAGCTCTGACGTCAAGGAAATGAAAGGAGTGCCTGGGATCATCGGTATGAATACACTCAATGAAGTTCAGTCTCTGTTCATCTCAGCGAAGGGGATGGAAAAGGTAGACAAGTATAGTCAGCGAGATGAAGCTCAAGTCCGGAGGGTACTTGCTAGAGTTGAGAAGGAAGCAGGACATCTAGGGCCTGACGGAAGGATTGGGTATGTTAAGATTGCCGGAAGACAAGCTGTCAATATTCTTCCCCACTGTGAGAAGGTACTTGAAGGCCACTGTGGAGTTTCACCTAGAGTGAAGAGTAATGTGCTAGTAGAACCTGCAGCCGGAGCGAGTCTGCCGAAAGGACTTTTAGTGGCTCACGTTCTTGCTAAAACAGACAGTGGGAAGGTCCCTGTACGTATGGTGAACTTGAGTGAAAAAGCCGTTAGAATTGCACCCCGATCTAGAGTGGCTTCTGTTTTTAAGCCAAAAGAGGTGGTCACAAAGGATGTTCTTGAATTTGAGGAAGATGACGGTGTACTTCATGTCAAAGAATTAAAGGGAGACAAGGTTCAGGAAGACAATAACTTACTCATACAGTCACCAGTTCCAGTTGAAGTAAACTTTGAAGGTCTCACACCAGCACAATGTGAAAGGCTCGCCGAGTTGCTATCAAAACACAGGGATGTCTTCTCCAGAGATGATCAGGATTATGGTTACACCACAGCTGTGGTGCATGATATACCTACTGGCAAAGCACCACCGATAAAGCAGCATCATCGTAGAGTACCACCGCAGATATTTTAAGAAGTCAAAAGGCATGTCCAAAACCTGGTGTCCCAGGGAATCCTTAAAGATAGCAGTAGCCCCTGGGCATCACCCGCAGTTATCGTTATGAAGAAAGATGGCAGCGTGCGTTTCTGCTGTGATTATCGAAAGCTGAACCAAGTGACGTATAAGGACGCATATCTGCTTCCACAGGTGGACGAGTCCTTGGACGCGTTGGGCAACGCCAAACTGTTCTCTACACTGGATTTGACTGCTGGGTATTTCCAGGTGGCTGTGAGTGAGAAGGATCGGGAGAAGACAGCCGTCACCACCCCATGTGGGCTGTTTGAGTGGACCAGGATGCCGTTCGGGCTATGCAACGCTCCGGCCACCTTTCAGCGCCTTATGGGTGTGGTGCTTGGTGACTTGGCTTTTGACGTTCTTCTAGTCTATCTGGATGATGTCATTATCTTCTCCAGAGATTTTGAAAGCCACTGTGAGAGGTTAGAACTTGTCTTTAACCGGCTAAGACAACATGGTCTGAAGTTAAAACCAAGCAAGTGCTTTCTTCTAAAGCCTGAAGTACAGTTTTTAGGGCACCAGATCTCCGCAGAAGGTATAAAAGTGAATGATGAGAAAGTTAAAGCCCTGGACACGTGGCCAGTTCCCAGAAATGTGAGAGAGGTCAGGCAAGTGCTTGGTTTTATGAGCTATTACTGAAGATTTGTCCCAAGGTTCGCTCAAATTGCCAAACCACTGCATGCACTGGTAAGTGGAGGAAAGACAAGCAAGACCTCAGTAACGTTCACTTGGAGCCAAGAATGTCAGACTGCATTGGATGATTTGAAAGGGTGTTTGATGTCGCCACCAATTCTGGCATATCCCGACTTCAGTGAGCCCTTTATACTCACCACAGATGGAAGTCTTCATGGACTGGGGGCAGTCCTCAGCCAGAAGCAGGAGGGGATTGAGCGTGTTGTGGCGTATGCAAGCAGAGGGCTAAGAGGTTCAGAAAAGAATGACAAAAACTATAGTGCGTTCAAGTTGGAGCTGCTTGCATTAAAGTGGGCGATCACAGAAAAATGTAGAGAATACCTTATGTATTCAAAATTTACTGTGATTACTGACCATAACCCACTACGGTACCTCTACTCAGCTAATCTTGGCGCAGTTGAGCAGCGCTGGGTAGCGCAGCTGGCCGAGTATGTCTTTGAAGTATGCTATAAACCTGGCCGACACAACACGAATGCAGATGCCCTGTCAAGGATCCCCTCCAGGGAGGAACCAGAGAAGGATGATGATGGACAGGATTTCATCCGGCTTGGAGCTGATGAAGTGAGAGCTTGCTTGTGGCCAGGCAAGAGGATTGACCAAAAGCTGCGGTGCAAGCATCAATAAGAGGAGAAATAAACGGGTATAGCTGGAGCGAGATAGGAAAGCAGCAGAGGAACGATCCTGTGATCAGCCCCATTTATAATGCAGTATCCAAGAACAAGAGACCAAGTAGAATGGATCACAGTGGTATAGAGCCAAAACTAAAGAAGCTTGCCAAAGAATTTGACCGTCTTAAGCTGCGTCAGGGAGTGCTGTTCAGACGCATCCTGGACCCTAGGGATGGAGAGGATATCTGGCAGATGGTTGTTCCTGAGCCTCTACAGCGTGAGGTGTACGAGGGACAACATGAACACGGAGGTCATTTCGGAGAGAGAAGTACATTAACATGAATGAGACAAAGTTATTACTGGCCTACAATGTCTGGAGATGTTCCATGCTGGATAAAGCAGTGCAAGAGATGTACACTGACCAAAGATGTTTTCCCCAGACTTCGAGCCCCTATGACGTGCAGTAATGTTTCAGCTCCATTAGAGGTCCTAGCCATGGGTTATACGCAGCTTGAGCAGTCTTCTGGAGGGTATGAAAATGTGCTCGTTCTTATCGACATGTTTACCAGATTCACAGTTGCTGTTCCTACCAGGAAACAGACAGCAAACACAACGGCCAAAGCCCTGCTCAAGCACTGGTTTGTTTATTACGGCTGTCCGGCTCGCCTGCATTCTGACCAGGGCAGGTGTTTTGAGGCCAACGTGATCAAAGAGCTTTGCAGAATCTATGGTATAGGAAAAAGTCGTACAAGCCCCTACCATCCACAGGGAAACTCTCAATGTGAGAGATTTAATCGTACCATGCACGACTTGTTAAGAACCTTGCCTCCAGAGAAGAAGAGAGATTGGAAGACTCACCTTCCAGAGCTGGTAATGGCTTACAACAGTCACGTCCATTCATCTACTGGTTATTCTCCATTCTATTTAATGTTCGGAAGGGATGCACGTTTACCAATGGATGTTCTTGGAGAAAAGGATCTAGAAGAGGATGAGGTTGATAACCTGGATGACTGGGTGAAGGGTCATCATGCAAGACTGAAGACGGCTGTGGAAGTTGCAAATGCAACATCTCAAGAGGCTTCTAGAAAGAGAAAGAGGATTTATGACCGCAAGTCATTTGGAGCTCTTGTGAGGCCTGGAGATCGGGTGCTACTGCGCAATCACAAACACAGGGGTAAAAATAAAATTCAGGATAAATGGGAAGACACACCATACATAGTGTTAAAGCAAACCCATGCAGACATACCTGTGTTTACGATAAAACCAGAAAAGGGGGGTCCTACAAAGGTTGTACACCGAGATCAGCTTCGGCACTGTTCGTTCCCCTCACCCACAACACCGCATACATGCCGGCGCAGTGTGAGAGACAAAACAGTGTGAGAGTGTGTTGTATGAGTGTGTCACACACACAGAAGTGAGTGCAGTGTCGTGATCAGGAAGCTCGTTCGATAAATTTGCTTCAACTGAAGATTATCGAGGCTTGAGTCGAATAAAGGACAACGGCACTAAGTGAAAGTGTGGACAGTGACCCACGTTTCGTAGTGAAGAAGTGTTTTTCCAGTTTTGTTCTCTTGGTATGTGTTGGCTGTTAGAATGATGCAGTAACATATCGTGAAGGCCACGGAAGCTGTGAGTACGTTTAAAGTGCAAACCCCGCTTGATTTTTGTCATCAAGAGACTTGTCACATGTCTTTTTGCTGCATTTTGCACTTCTCGTGTTTTGATTGAAAAGCATCGCCAAAAATTAAGTTCAACGGGACTGTTCACGTGTAATTGAGTTTCCCACACATGTCAGAGCATGTGAGACCGAGATCGCTGTATAATGCAGTTAATGCAGCGACATATCTTTTCCGCCGATTCAAGTTTGAAGATTGTGTTACTACCCTGCCATCCAAGTAGGGCTGGGCGATATATCGAACGCGATATGCACGCACATCTCGTCAGTAAAGCCGGTTCCTTGATTAGCGCTAAATCTCCATCACCTGTTTTCAAAATGGAGCGGCATTTAATACACGGAGCCGTAGTTCACTGACAAGCTACGCAATATCGAGTTCATTATCGAAGGTGATATATCAGCGATAATGAACTCAATATTGCGTAGCTTGTCAGTGAACTACGGCTCCGTGTATTAAATACCGAGATGAGCGTGCATAGCGCGTTCGATATATCGCCCAGCCCTACATCCAAGTGACATCTCAGTTTGATTCATCTTCAGTTTGATCTTTTTTGAGACAGTTTATCTGTGGGACAGTCTATTCAAAGTTGAGTGAATTTTGGAACTTGCACACTTAAACTACGTGATCTCCAGTTTATTTCAACGCACCCTACGTCCAGACAGCGCACTCTAATTCATCGTTCTACGAACTGTTTTTTTTTTTCCTAATTTTTCCCGTTTTTTTTTCAGTGACTGAACTGATAAACCGAGAACTGTGGTAATTCAAGTGGACTAAGGAACTTGAGTAACTGTGAGTAACTCGTGAAATGTGAGTAAACATTTGAAGGGACGTTTCATATAAGTGCTCATTCTGAGAATTAATTGTGTATGCTTTGTTTTTTTTTTGTTTGTTGTTTTTAAATGTGATTGTTTGAAGGTGATCATTTGAAAAGGTGAGAATTTGTGGGTTTACAAATTGACAAATTGCAAGTGATCTCATTTTGAAGCTTCATGAGGGATTTGGTATACCACAAGTGAAAGGTTTTTTTTTCAACTGTTGTGTTGAAAGTTAGTGTGAATTCAAAAGACAACACAAAGACTGTAAATTATTTTATTTAATCATTTACTCAAACAGAAGAGATAATTAATCTTAAGAAAAAGAAACCTAAAGAATAAATTCTGTTTAATTCCTTTTTGCACTTAGTTACAGTGTACATTTTTGTTGAGAGCTGCCAGGGAGTGGGGGAGTCTCACTTACTTTATTAGATCTGGGGAGGGATGAGCATATCACACTGTGTTCTCACATATGCAATTTCACTTCAGGAAGCCACCTTGTAACATTACCATACATGAAGCCTACCCTTGTCAATCAGTAGTGTTCTAACACAATAAGGTAAGAAACCACATACACACGTTAGTGTGTAACGAGACTAAAAAGTTTGGGGAGCGGGGACCAAGATCCTTTCGTTGTCCAAACTTCCAGGGCAGCCATAATCCATTTTCCCATACACGACGGGCTAAATACCCCCGTTACAGTTATTTAAGGCTAATGAACTGGAAGTCTCGCCCATAGGCTTACTTCCGCGTTTAGGAATAAGGTGGTTAAGTATGAAGATACTTGAGTAATTTAATGATCTCCTCAAGTACATTTGTTAGACATTTAACCCACTTGTGATAGAGAAACAGTGTAAACAGATTAATAATTACATTAGTTATAAATATACAGGTATTAGCATATTAGCAATTGATAAAAATATTATATATATATATATATTATATAGTGTACTAATTGGCATTTTTCTGGGTACAAAATTTGTTTACTTTGTTATGATACATCTGGGAAAAGTTATCTGTTGTGAATACTCATTTCTTTATAATTACAAGTAAGAGTACACACACAGCAGTGAGTAGAGAACACACACCCAGAGCAGTGGTCAGCCGATTTTTATTGTGCAGCCCGTGGGGGTTACGTGCCTTGCTCAAGGGCACCTCAAGCCCCGTTTACACTAGTGGGTTTTTGAAGAGAGCACTGTTCATTCACTCATCTACATTTCCTGCCAGGACTGAGACCTTCAGGTTACAAGTATGACTCTCTAACCATTAGGTCACAGATATTTAAATTAGCCAGAATATCTCATAATGTCAAATGTTGTTTAAAGAAAAGGTACACAAATGGAATCCTCCTTTTTAAGGACTTTTCAATAAATCTGTCGTCTTTTTTTTTTTTTTTTTTAACCCCCAGATGCAGCAAGGATCCAGCTGATTACTTCAGATTTGGAGGACTGCTCTTTATCTGCTGTGTCTGTCACTTCTGGTGCAGAATCATGGACCTTTATTTGTATGTTTTGATTTTACTTATTATTACACTTGTGTAGCTAGTATTCAGGATTAAAATACAATGTAATTTTTGTCCACATATATTATCAGAGCTATATTGGAGCCCAAAAGGGTCAATCGAATATTGATAAAAACACTATAAACCCGATTGGGAAAATACAAGCTAAAGTACAGTTCCCTGCACAATCTTTTTCAAAGAAAAAATCATGATACTAACCCCAACTTGTAAGATAAAAATAGAATTAAAGTTTTTTCAATTGCTTCTCAAGAATTCCTCCTCAGGAAATTTGTTTACACAAATTTACATCTGAATAATGAAACAGTTTTGAAGGGATACTTCACCCCAAAATGAAAATTTTGTCATTAATCACTTACCACCGTGTCGTTCCAAACCCGTAAAAGCTTTGTTCTTCTTCGGAACACAATTTAAGATATTTTGGATGAAAACTGGGAGGCTTGTCAATGTCCCATTGACTGCCAAGTAAATTACATTGTCAAGGTCCAGAAAAGTATGAAACACATCGCCAGAATACTCCGTCTGCCATCAGTGGTTCAATCGTTATGTTATGAAGCAACGAGAATACTGTTTGTGTCACCGTAGCGCCATTTTGGAGATTATGCCCTGGACGCAAAATGTGTACACTCTTCTGTATCATCCTCGACACAGGGATGCGTCTTCTGCGTCGATTTACGCTTTGATTTGAATGCAAATAGCACATCCCTGTGTCAAGGCTGATACAGAAGAGTGTATGCATTTTGCGTCCAGGGCATAATCCCCAAAATGGCGCTACGCTGATGCAGAGGAGATGTTACGTTGCCTAATTGTTGAATTTTGTCCCTAATTTACTTGGCAGTCAATGGGACAGTCACAAGCCTCCCGGGTTTCATCCAAAATATCTTAAATTGTGTTCCGAAGATGAACAAAGCTTTTACAGGCTTGGAACGACATGGGGGTAAGTGATTAATGACAAAATTTTCATTTTGGGGTGGAGTATCCCTTTAAGCCTGGAATACACTACATGACTTTTAAAAAACTGAACAGATTTTTAAAACACCAGGCATCATACACTTACCGACTTTGTAAATAATGACAAAGGAAAGCTGGGCATCTATTTTTGAGCATTTTGTGAAAAACGACATAATCAAATAAAAATGTCTGTAGCTCTTGAACCATAAGGTCTATATTTAAAAATCTGGTATTGTTTGAAACTAGACACTTGAACCTTTGTTACTCTAGAGTCGTAATAATTCAAAATTAGTATAGCAACAGAGTAAAACAAGGTAAAATATACATGAAAGTCACTCGCAATATCTTTTAATGAAATTCACTAAGGGAAAAATGGATGAGACTTTGCTGCCAAAGGCCTGAAAACACCATAAAGATAAAGCTGAATATCTGACCATGTTTTGATTCAAATTTGAGGATGATACTCCCAAAAATGTAGTTTCTGTAAGCTTTTATTTAAAAAAAAAAGTCTAGGTGTCCTTTCAAAAAAAGCCATTTGGAGACTCCAAATGGACACCTGGTAACCAAATGTCCAAATGAGTCAAAACTACATAATACATATATGTATGTCAATTCATAACTGCTCTGCCCACTAAAATACACAATAAAAAACTATTTCTGAACAGCATTTGTAGTGCTGACTCATTTGGTTACCAGGTCTCCAAATGGCATTTTTGAAAAAAACGCCTAAACTTTTCCTGAAATAAAAGCTGAAATAAAACTTTTTTTTTTAGGTAGAAACTTACAGAAACTACAAGAAAAGCTTTGGAAAAGTCATTTGAATCTTTTATTTCAAGAAAATTCTAGGAATCCTTTCAAAAAGGCTATTTAGAGACTCCATATGACACTGCATACTACATATACGTATATCAATTCAGAACTGCTCTACTAATGAAACCACATAAAAACACAGAATGTTCAAATTCTGAAATAGTTTTAACTGAAGTCTTTATTTTGAACAATTCTAATAATAAAAACAGTTAACCAAAACAGATTTGATCATTTTTGAACTAATGAAAACACAAAACATGCCAAAGACATTGTTTGTACAACATTTGTAATTTAAAAAAAAAAAAATTATATGCTAAATATTATGAATATTACTATTTTACTAATATAGTTATATTACTAAATAATGTTACTGAAAAACTAAAGCAACTATTTACAGTGTAGGAAGACACTCAAGCAGCCACAGAAGAGGTTTGTTCTCTGACCAACTGGACACACCAAACCCACTGAAACACAGGAAAGGGAGAGAGAAAGCGTGTAAGCAAAACAAATCAAACTTGCAACACTGTTTACATTTTGTTTACACATACACACACGAACACACACTCAATACTCGGACATACCCACACACAATACTTGGACACGGACACGCGGACACGGACGGACACGCGGACACACACACACACACACACACACACACACACACACACACACACACACACACACACGTACATAACTCATGTAGCCCCCTCATATTATCTAAAACAGCTAACATGAAACAAAAGCTGCAAATACATGATAAACATAAACAAACATTGAAGAGAACGGTGTTGAAACTCACGTGCTAATGCTATCCCAGCTTGTCATCCCTCTGCGCGTCTCTCTTCGCAGCTTGGTTCTCACCACGTCCTCCAAAACACCATCAAAAGCCACAAAAACTCTTCTCAAGTCGACAATCCATGATGGAGAGACTCAGATATAAGCTTTGGACAAAATCCACCCGCTGATAAACACTCCGAGCAGCGCCGCGACGCCGGTCTGTGAACGCTTCATGCGTATGCCGAGTGCGCACAAAAACAATACAAACTTTGCGCAAGGTATTCTCCAAACGTGCTTACGTAAACTATGCAAACTGACAATCACTATAAACGTCGTTGTGGTTGGCTAACACTTCCATCCATCAAAACTTTGCTGGCTAGTTATTGGCTGGCTTTAAACACCCCAATTCTGATGCGCACAGATTGACAACTCGCGGAGCCAGTCACGGATACCCTGACTATCCCGGTTTATAACAGCGCCTGTGATTGAATGAGAGAGACAAGGGAGGGCTCTTTTACTCGGAAGAGACCATTCTTTAGGAAATACACAGCGTTTCAACGCTGAAACACGAATTAGAATCGATATTTCTTGGAAGATGGACGCTATCGATAACTATAACTCGAATCGCTCATGTAAATAAAGGAAGATATTTCGTGTTTTCCCCTATTTTTTCATTGTTTTGGATTAAAAAGTGGGATGCATTTTGAAGAGTGGACCCTTCCCTTGAAAATGTATGCTGGTGTTTCTTGGAATAGTCCGAGCTGACCAGAGCTATAAGCGGTCAAACGTAAGTACTGCATTCACTTTGTACATTTTTAAATGGCCGGTCCTTCAGCATTTATGTTAACCCCTTCCTCTCTGGTGTATTGATTTCAAAAACAAGCTCAGAACATTAATCTTGAGCGTTTTAGCTTTCAAATTATATATAGTTAATGATAGTTGATTGAATATTGTTCTAAAACAAAGATAATTAATAGCGCAGACACGCCCAGACACGCCCTACCGGCCCGCCTGCGGGTGCAGGTTAACAGGTTAAGTCTGGAATACACTACGCATTTTCTGCCCTGATTTTCCGCCAATTTACAGTCTGGAGAAGTTGACACTAGTTGCCGAAAGTCAGAGCCAGTCTGCAGATTTGAATTGACAGATTCCATAGAAAATCGCGTAGTGTATGATAGTCACAGACTCTGGTTTTTTAGCTTCAGACTCAGAGTCTATCGAGTCGGAGGATATCAAAAATGTTTGATATTTTCAGCCGATTTTAGAACGCATATTGTTTCCATTTGTCACGCGTCTCCAAGGCTCATGTTTCTGAGTGAGTTTGTTGTGCTCGGAACAACTTTAAAGTCTGGTAGTGTATGATCCTCGGTCATGTAGTGTATGATGCCCAGTTTTCCTTTGTCACTATTTACAAAGTCAGTATATGTATGATGACTATTTTTTTTTCAGAGCTGCTTTACAGAATTTGAATTTGTATCGTATTTGAGGAAGTTTGCATCATTCATGCTCCTGTTTCACCTGCTTTTAAACAATCTGTATTGTAAAACGCTATATAAATTAGAGAGAAACTTTGAAAAAGTTAATTACATTAAGTATTATGCTTGCCTCTAGTCAGAAACAGACCCATTTAGATTAAGCATATTTGTCTAGTTTGGCACTGTTCTCTGCAGCTATAGAAAAAGTCACTACTTATTACAGATCAGATTAAAATAAATCTTATTACTTTTCTGCATTTCACGTCTCCTCTGGTGTGTTTCTGCTTTTTAATATAAAAGTTGTAACACATTTTTCACTCTTTTAATAAATTGCTTGCCATGTTTCAAAATTTTAATACCATTTGGATAAAAATGTTTTCAAAATGATTAAACATCACTAGTAAAACAGGCTGTCCTGACCATGTGCTGATTTACAGTTCATTTTGTTTCGATCAGTTGCTTCATATAGCTTGAATGAATGAATGGCATCAATCTCACAATGCAACATGTAAATGGGATCATTAACCCTTAAATGCATGAATGTTTCGCCAATCATTATTACATATTCGGGTCTTTAGCGACCTGGACCTATATATCCAGCACGGATGGATCTCTAACTGCTGCAATAGCAAAAAACTCTCTTTATATTTTAAGAACAATTACAGAGTGTGGCGAGGGGGGCATGGGAATAAAGACTCTTTTGCTCGCCACCCCTGACTTCCTCGTCCATAGTCCAATACGAACTTTGTTACACTGGTGCCGAAACCCGGGACGAGGAAGCTGATACGCCGCCATGCAGCCAGCTCAACCCACGCCACTTGCGGAGCTCGTGAAGTCACTTGCTGGTCTTCACCAGACGCAACACCAGGCGCTGGTGGACCTCAAGCTGGAACAGGAGGATCAGTTCCATTTGCTGGTCCAGGCACAGGATGAAGACCGGCAGATCTTTAGGAGCCTGTTGGACTGGAGGCCAGCCCCGTCACAGCCCCCTCCATCGCCCACGTCCTGCTGATGAAGATGGGTCCACAGGATGACCCGGAGGCGTTCGTGGACCTCTTTGAGAAAACAGCGGAGGCGTGTGGCTGGGCGCGCACCCAATGGTCGGTGCGTTTGATCCCGCTGTTGACGGGGGAGGCACAGGTGGCAGCACAGCAGCTGCCGGTAGCGAGCCTCCTGGCCTACGACGATCTCAAACGGGCCATCCTTCAACGCGTCGGCCGTAACCCCGAACAACATCGTCAGCGCTTCCGCTCTGTGGAGCTGGGGGATAATGGTCGGCCCTTTGTCATGGCCCAACAGCTCTGAGACGCCTGCCGCAAGTGGCTGATGGCCGAAGATCGCGACGTCGAGGCAGTCGTCGATCTGGTGGTCCTGGAACAGTTCATCGCTCGGCTACCGCGGACGACGGCCGAATGGGTCCAGTGCCACCGCCCGACGTCGCTGACGCAGGCCATCCAGCTGGCTGAAGACCATCTGGTGGCGTGCCCAGGGGTCGGCGAGCCCCTCATTAACCTCTCTCTTTCCAACCCCTCTCCTTCCCTGTCCTCTCTCTCTCGCCCTATTCCGGCTCCCAGGTCACGTAGCAACACGCCCCCTCGATTCCCACAGTGGGGAAGTGTCCTCCCAGGGAACAAGTCTGGGACGCGAGGGGGCGTGACCGAGAGCGCTGGAGCCATCACTCCATCGGCACCCTCCTCATCTCTCCGCCAATCTCTTGGCTCTCCTTCTGCCGCTGGGATGGCGGGAAGGCCTGGGCCGGTCTGCTGGAGATGCGGGGACCCGACTCCCCAGAGACTGCCCCCGATCAAGCCGGGCAGTACCAAATACCTGTGAGTATTAAGGGGGGTACATATCAGGCTTTGGTGGACTCAGGATGTAACCAAACCTCTATTCATCAAAGCCTGATGCAACCAAGGGCATTGGATATGAGCCACGAGGTTAAGGTGAGGTGTGTGCACGGGGATGTGGTGAACTACCCGTTGGTGCCTGTTAGTATTCAATTTCGGGGGGAAACGCATAGAATGAAGGTGGCGGTTAATTCCCACCTTAGGCATCCGTTAATTTTGGGTACAGATTGGCCAGCTTTTACTCAATTATTGGGGATTTTATGTGCGGATGCTTCTTGGGAGACAGGGGGGCAAGACGGAGAAGCTCTGGCGCAGACTGGAGAAGCGGTTCCGGGACCTTCGCCGACTGACGTGGAGGAAACGAGAGCAAGGGCGGAGTTAAAGTCCCCTGAGCTGGATGACTTTCCTCTCGAGTAGTCGCGTGATGAGACACTCAAAAACGCGTATGACCGGGTCCGCTCCATCGACGGACAGCTTCTCCAGCCTGACCAGCCACTCTCCTATCCCTATTTTTCCCTTATCAAAGATAGGTTGTACCGGGTGACCCAAGAGACCCAGGCAAAAGGAAATACAACCCAATTGTTAGTCCCATGGCAGGCCACTTGGGGGAAGCAAAGGCACGCGAACGGCTCATGGCCCGATTTTTTTTTGGCCGGGCATTCATGAGAACGTCCGCCGATGGTGTGCAGCGTGTCGTGAATGTCAGCTGGTGAATCCGCCGGCCACCACCAAAAGCGCCATTGCGCCCCTTACCACTGGTAGAGGTCTCCTTCGAGAGGATTGGTATGGACCTCATCGGGCCATTAGAACGTTCAGCACGAGGACATCGTTTTGCATTAGTTCTGGTGGATTATGCAACACGATATCCAGAAGCAGTGCCGTTACGCACCATTTCTGCAAAGAGTGTGGCGGATGCGCTGTTTCGAGTCGTCTCCCGAGTGGGAATCCCGAAAGAGATTCTCACTGATCAGGGTACGGCGTTTATGTCATGTACGTTAAGCGAGCTATACGAACTTTTGGGCATTAAATCGATTCGCACCAGCGTCTATCACCCACAGACGGACGGCTTGGTGGAACGATTTAATCGCACGTTAAAATCCATGGTTCGTAAGTTTGTAAACGAAGACGCCAAAAATTGGGATAAATGGCTCGAGCTCCTGTTGTTCGCAGTGCGAGAGGTTCCGCAAGCCTCCACTGGGTTTTCCCCATTCGAACTTCTCTATGGTCGGCAGCCCCGAGGGGTACTTGACGTCATCAGAGAGGCTTGGGAGGAGGGACCTTCAAACAGCCGTAATGAAATTCAGTATGTCATGGACCTCAGAGCAAAACTCCACACATTGGGGCGGCTCTCGATGGAGAATTTGCTCCAGGCTCAGGACAAACAAAGTCAGCTGTACAACAGGGCTACGCGAGAGCGTCAATTTACACCGGGAGATAAAGTACTTGTGTTACTTCCAACGTCTAGTTCGAAATTACTCGCGAAGTGGCAAGGACCTTTTGTGGTTACACGGCGAGTTGGGGATCTCGATTATGAGGTAAGGCGAACGGACAGGGGAGATTCATGTCAGATCTATCACCTCAATCTCTTAAAACGCTGGAATGAGGTGACATCAGTTGAGATGGCCGCAGCCGTTTCGGCAGAGGAGGAGCTCGGGCCAGAAGCAGCTGTCAAAACCAATCCGCTTGCTCTGGTCCCCGGGGGAGATCACCTCTCGCCGCGGCAGCTCACTGATGTAGCCAAGTTGCAAGCAGAGTTTGCAGATGTGTTCTCACCCCTGCCCGGTCGCACAGACCTCATACACCATCATATCGAAATGATCCCCGGGGAAGTGGCCCGCAGCCGTCCCTATCGATTACCAGAACACAAGAAAAAAGTGGTTCGGGATGAATTAGAGGCCATGCTAGAGTTGGGGGTAATAGAAGAATCGCATAGCGACTGGGCGAGCCCGATAGTTTTAGTGCCTAAAACGGACGGCTCAGTCCGGTTCTGTGTTGATTACAGGAAGGTGAATGCTGTGTCGAAATTCGACGCTTATCCAATGCCCCGAGTTGACGAGCTGCTTGATCGGTTAGGTTCGGCTCGCTTTTATTCGACACTGGATTTAACAAAAGGGTACTGGCAGATCCCCTTATCGCCATTATCCAAGGAAAAGACAGCCTTCACCACGCCGTTCGGGTTGCACCAATTTGTTACGCTTCCGTTCGGCTTGTTCGGGGCTCCCGCCACCTTCCAGCGTCTCATGGACAAAATCCTCCGGCCACATAGCGCGTATGCATATGGAACATCTACGCGCTGTCCTGAGATCCCTGAGGGTGGCTGGACTCACGGCGAACCCGCGGAAGTGTGCAATTGGGCGGGTGGAGGTACGGTATCTGGGCTTCCACTTGGGACATGGGCAGGTGCGTCCCCAAATTGATAAGATGGCAGCGATTGCGACCTGTCCAAGTCCCAAGACCAAAAAGGAGGTGAGACAGTTCTTGGGGCTGGCGGGATATTATAGAAGGTTTATTCCTAATTATTCGGAGCTCACCAGCCCGTTGATGGATCTCACTAAAAAGGAAGCCCCAGATCCGGTCCAGTGGACGGAGCCGTGCCAACAGGCTCTAACCAAGGTAAAGGCTGCCCTGTGCGGCGGGCTGCTCTTACACTCTCCTAACTTTGATCTCCCTTTCTTGTTGCAGACGGACGCGTCGGACAGGGGGCTGGGTGCAGTCCTGTCCCAGGTGGTCGGAGGGGAGGAGTGGCCGGTGCTGTATCTGAGTCGAAAGCTCTCAAAGAGAGAGACCAGATACAGCACCATTGAGAAGGAGTGTTTGGCCATTCGATGGGCTGTCCTCACCCTCCGTTATTACCTCCTGGGACGCGAATTCACCCTCTGTTCGGACCACGCGCCCCTCCAGTGGCTCCACCGTATGAAGGATACCAACGCGCGGATCACCTGTTGGTATCTAGCGTTACAGCCATTTAAGTTCAAGGTGGTCCACAGGCCGGGGGCGCAGATGGCTGTAGCGGACTTCCTCTCTAGGAATGGGGGGGGCTGCAGGCCGGATGGCTCCCCGGCCTGAGTCGGGCGGTGGGGGTATGTGGCGAAGGATGCAGCGGGAGATCAGGTGCGGAGACGAGCGGTAAAAAAGGAGGTCAAGTGAATGATGATTAACACCTGTGTCTAATTCCAGTGATTGGGGGGAGATGAGTGAAAAGCGCCCCGCGGACCTGGGAGAGGGGAGAGAGAGCTTGAGCGCGAGCACACCAAGAGCGAGTCTTTGGAAGAAAGGCAGAGAGCCAACTTCAGTTTTGTTTTTTTGTTTATGTACGGACTGTGGTCCAATAAAGACTCTTTTGCTCGCCACCCCTGATTTCCTCGTCCTTAGTCCAATACGAACTTTGTTACACAGAGGAATAAAATAAAGCATATTTCGTTACCTTTTGAAACTTAAAAGGGTTCAATTTGAGCAGATGATTTTACCATCGCTGTCATCGTCAAAGCGCACTTCCACAGTACATTCAGCGTCTGCCTCATATTCATGATCTCAACCATATTCGTTATCAATAACTTCATATTAAATATTTTGATCACTGGTAGATGAATATCACCAGCTTATTCACCACATCCAGCATCAAATGGCAGTGACATTTATATTTCATTGTGTATAGTAATTGCTCTGCAGTAAAGCCATTCAAACCAGTTTTTGCTGATGATATTTGTTTGTTTTATGCCTGCAGTAATTGTGAGTGAAACATCACGTCATCATTGTGTATCAAACAGTACCACCTTGAGGAAAAAAAGATGCATTGCACATATTGAGTAATCAGATATGTAAATAGTTAAGCAGGAAAAAAATACACATTTACATACCTCAGGTCTCTAGTGACCCTATACACTTTTTACAAAAAAAATAAAAATTCAGAAAACAGGCATTATTTTATATTTTACTTTTTTTTTCTTGTTATATTGTTTATAATTAATAGATTGAGGAATACTAAGAAAGTTGATGTCTAACTTTAAAAAAATGAAGGAGGGAGGGGGTAGAGAATGGTCGCTAAAGACCCGAGGTATGTATTTAAGGGTTAAATTAAGCATTGTAACTGCTATTCTCACAGTGGCACAATTACGTACAACACCACACCACATTGGTAAAGATTTTGACTAGAAAAATTCGATTTTGCTTTGCCTGCAGTATACATGACTAACCAATGTCATGTGCCATTGAAGTCAGCCTTGTATGTCAGCAGAGACCACGCCAACTAGACAGGCCATGGAGACAGAACCCTTGTGAAGACATCGACTAGACAGCCACTCGCACAGATCTTAAGCGAAGACAACATGAACCATATAGCCAGCTGCAACTCCCCTCACCAAATGCTGGCATTGATTTGATGAGGAACTGGATGAAATATTCTGAAATACATCGATTTACAATCTGACTTGTGATGCAGACTGGAATTAGACCACACCATCTGCCCCCCCCCGCCACTCCTCTGGGGTTCATTTTGGGTTTGAGTTCCTTGCTCAGTTGTGGACACTTAATATTTGGCAACATAAGTGAATCGACTGCACAGACACTATTGGATTATAACTGAATTGAGGTGGATTTCTCCAGAGCTGCTTAATAGATTAAACAAACTCATTCCATAACTGATTAACTTTTTTCAGTGTAAGTTTACACTAAAGTGCCAATAGCCAACAAACCCTGCTGCCCATTTTCTGTTTAAATCAGACAAAAATACAAAATAAACCAAGCTATTAATCGAGAGAGTGGAATGGAGAGTAAGATTCCAATTTGTCTTTTCTGATTCCATTCTTCCCCTTTACCCGTTGCATATCATTTGAGAGAAGTAAAATGCCTATTAGGTATTTAATAGTGGGAATAAATTGCTAAATGGGTATTTAATAAGCCGATCATTGCTAATTAAATTCCATCTTAATCAAATGTTTGTGAAGATATGCTGAGGTTTTTCATATGCAGAATTGTATGCAATTTGGTGTGCATCCTTTGAATATCATTTTATCTATGATTGTCAGTTTTTCTTGAGTTTGGACCTTCAATAGATATAGGTAATTAATTAGTCAAAATAGGTGACACATAAAATGTCATTGCAATTCTTTGAATCAAAATTGCTTTGCAATTCATTGTCGTGAGGATTACTAGATGCAGAAATGTCTAAGGTGGTGCTTTTTTTTTCTCAATATTTAAAAAAAAAAAAAAAAAAAAAAAAAAGGCAGAAAGGAATATGTACATTTATTTCAATAATTTCTTAATCGTCCCATACTATTCATCATTGTACTTATTATTGTGCTACCCATTGGATTGGATTTGTGTGCTATTGTCTGAATAGCAACTGGGATTTGGAACCACTCCATCTCCAACTTGTAGGGTATTACTTGAAATTCAATACAAACATCATAAAGCAAACCACAGTTAGGGATTCAATGTGCCAACCCCAATGGACATTTGGAGAAACAATAAAGGGCAGCAACATCTGTTCTGACTCAGATGTTCCTGCCCTGGATACATATTGGCATGGCAAAGAGGACTGTGTTACTGCTGCAACTGCTTCTGTTGGCATATGGGGTCTGTGTGCCTTCATCAGCAGAAATCTGCAGACTGCTTGGTCAGCCTGCCCTTCCTCTACTTTCTTCACAAAAAGACATCAACATTGGGGCAATTTTCTCATTTCACAAAAGTGCTTTGCCGAAGATCCAGCCTTTCACTTCCAAACCAAAACCAACAACATGTGGGAGGTCTGTATGGAAATAATAACTCAAGAAAAAAAAAAAAAAAGAATCTGATGATACTTTGCAGACTGTAACACACACAAATTATGTTCTAATTCTACAGCTTCAATAGCTTACGTGGGTTTAAGTATGCTCAGACGCTGATATTTGCCATAGAGGAGATTAATAACAGCACACAGCTGTTGCCTGGTGTGTCTTTGGGCTATAAGATATATGATTCCTGTAGCTCTATAGCTCAAACTGTTCTGTCGGGCATGTCTTTGATGAACGGTTATGAAGAGATTTTGAGTGATATGTCCTGTTCTAGACCACCAGCTGTTCATGCCATTGTTGGAGAATCAAACTCCTCTCCCACCATAGCACTGGCTTCTGTAGTTGGTCCTTTCAGCATACCTGTTGTAAGAACTCTTACTTATCTGCTCCTTGTTATCATGTTGACTCAGTGATTATAAATTATAATATAATCACTTTTATACATAATGATACATTTATATATCATTATAAATGCTTTGAATTAAAATGAAAAGCAATCAAGAAAGCAATGTATAGATTGTAGCCTATGTAATGTTTATTAAAATAATGTTATTTGTACAGTAATGATATACAGTTGTTCTTTTTCTTGTAGATCAGTCATTTTGCCACATGTGCATGTCTGAGTAACAGAAAAAGGTATCCATCCTTCTTCAGAACAATTCCCAGTGATTATTACCAAAGCAGAGCACTGGCCCAGCTTGTCAAGTACTTTGGCTGGACTTGGGTTGGGACGGTCAGGAGTCGTGGAGACTATGGTAATAATGGTATTGCAGCTTTTGAGGAGGCTGCAAAACAAGAGGGAATTTGCATTGAATACTCAGAGGCCATATTAAGCACCGATCCAAAAGAGCAGTTTCTGAAGACACTAGAAGTGATAAAGAAGGGCACCGCCAGGGTGGTACTGGCTTTCGTTGCAGTGGGAGATTTTGTTCCCCTCTTAAATGTAATTGCGCAACACAACATCACAGGCATACAGTGGGTTGGCAGCGAATCCTGGATCACTTATCGAACATTTGCAGAAACAAAACAATACAGTTTCCTTTCTGGAGCTGCGGGTTTTGCAATAGCAAATGCTAAGCTTATGGGCCTGCAAGAGTTCCTAGTGAATGTGCACCCTGATCAAGAACCAAACAATGAACTGTTAAAAGAATTCTGGGAAACAACTTTTCAGTGCTCTTTCAGGAGCAACAGTACTGGTGCCTGTACTGGCTCAGAGAAACTGGCAGAGCTGCAAAATGAATATACTGATGTTTCAGAGCTGCGGATAGCAAATAAAGTGTACACTGCAGTGTATGCTATTGCACACACACTACACAATGTTTTAAAGGACTTTAGATCCTCCACCAACAGCAGCAAAGGAGAACGGCCCACACCACAAAAGGTATGTAAAGCACAACAAAAAAAAAACAACAACAACCTGGAAGTGGAAAAGCATACTGAAACGAATTATGTTTGCGATCTTGCCTCTCAGGTGTTGGCATATATGAGGGATGTGAGATTCACTGTCAAAACAGGGGAAGAAATATTCTTTGATTCAAGTGGTGATCCAGCAGCAAGATATGACCTTATTAACTGGCAGCTTGCTAAAGACGGAAGTTTGCAGTTTAAGCATGTGGGTGTCTATGACAGCTCACTGCCTTCCGAGCAGTGTCTTCAAGTCATTCAGGAACACATGATATGGGCAGGGAACAGTGGGCAGGTACATTGATATTATTTAGTGAAAATTTTTTGAGGGCATGTCAAATAACTTTTGAAATATGAAAGGACAGTCAGTAAGTTGAATATGATGAAATATGTACGAAAGCAATGATATATATATATATATATATATATATATATATATATATATATAAAGACGAGCAATTAATTTTACAATTCAAATCATCATTTTTATATGACAAATTATTGCCTCATAGTTGCCTGTGTCCGTGTGCAGTGAGAGCTGCCCCCCAGGTACTAGGAAGGCTGTGCAAAAAGGACGACCTATCTGCTGTTATGACTGTATTCCATGTGGAGAAGGAGAAATAAATAATGAAACAGGTAAAACAGCACATGTTGTTTAACTCTCATGAAAGTATGATTAAGTGTAAAGTGTAAATACTAGTGCTGGGCAACAATTAAAATGTTTAATCACGATTAATTGCATGTTTTCTGCGATTAATCACGATTAATCACATTGTTATGCACAAAAATCAATAATGAATTCAAAAGTAGTATATTGCGCACTTTTATTTAAAAAATATTGCTATATGAACAAAAGTGCAATAACATTTGGTTGCAGACACTTTAAACAAATAATGTGCTTTTTTACAGTAGTATTCCTCTTTCATAGTAGCAGTTACAGTATTTTTTGTAAATCTCAACTTAAACATTAATGTAATCAAATTAAATATAAAACCAAAGCTATTTGCCACTGCCAGGGCATTCATATTTTTATAGAAAATATTTTATAGTTTGTTATTGAAAAACAAGTTATGGTCAGAGTCCAGAACCTCTATCATAACATTATAACAGGCACCTAGAGACCCAACGCAGCAGAGTGCAGGACAACACCTGATGGGCGAGTGTGTAGAGACTCGTGTGTGTGTGGGATATGGGAGAATAAAATGATTCGTGGGACTCCCACAAAATAGAAATATCTAAACATAAAATATCTAAAAACATATAAATTGTAACTCATCTATTGCACAAAAGCAACAAGAACAACTAATATAAGATAAAATGATTAACATGCGCAAGCATAGGCAGTTTCTATTTATAACGTGTTTGCCGCATTGAGAAATGTAGACAATCACAGACATATCTGCTGATTTCAGGAATGCAATGGCCAATCAAAGGTCATGCCAATGCCAAACCATGCATGCAGCAGCCCATGCTTGCTTTTCTGTTAAAAATAACAGTGAACAGTGGTTTGTGAATGTTGATGCTTAGCCTAAATAATTTTATCGGGAGCATTCATGTGAGCGCTGCAGCAGTCTTTAGGCCCACCCCAAATGCTCTCATTGGTTGAGACGCGGGATGACGCTCAATCCAAGCCAATACTGATCAACATCCTATGTGTTTCTATGTGTATTCAGAACTAGTGAGCCACAGACTTTCAAAATAATAATAATAAAAAACTGCGTTAATCTATCTATCTATCTATTCATTAATTCATGAAATTTCTTCACAGATTCTAGTGACTGCTTCCCTTGTGACTTGGAGTACTGGTCGAATGAAGGCAAAGACAAATGTGTCTTAAAAGTGGTTGAATTCCTTTCCTATACAGAAGTCATGGGGATAGTGCTTTGTATTTTCTCCTTCTTGGGGGTGTTATTAACAGCAATTGTATATTTTCTGTTTTATCTTCATAAAGAAACACCTATTGTCAGAGCCAACAATTCAGAGCTGAGCTTCCTGTTGCTCTTCTCACTCTCACTGTGTTTTCTCTGTTCACTTACTTTCATTGGTCGGCCCACTGAATGGTCCTGTATGTTGCGTCACACAGCATTTGGGATCACTTTTGTGCTCTGTATTTCCTGTGTTCTCGGGAAAACAATAGTTGTGTTAATGGCCTTCAAGGCTACACTTCCAGGAAGTAATGTCATGAAATGGTTTGGGCCTCTTCAACAGAGACTCAGTGTTGTTTCCTTATCATTAATGCAGGTGATTATATGTGTGCTTTGGTTAACAATATCCCCACCTTTCCCATATATGAATTTGAGGTATTACAGAGAAAAGATCATCCTAGAATGTAACTTAGGTTCTGCTCTTGGTTTCTGGGCTGTTCTGGGTTATACTGGTCTGCTATCAATCTTGTGTTTTGTTCTGGCATTTCTTGCTCGGAAGCTCCCTGATAATTTCAATGAAGCCAAGTTCATCACATTTAGTATGCTTATATTCTGTGCTGTCTGGCTCACATTTATCCCAGCTTATGTCAGTTCTCCTGGAAAATTTACTGTAGCTGTACAGATATTTGCTATTTTAGCATCAAGTTTTGGTTTACTGTTTTGCATATTTGCTCCAAAATGTTACATCATTTTGCTAAAACCAGAGAAGAACACAAAGAAAGAAATGATGGGAATCAAAAGCTCATCTAAAGCTCCTTAAGCTCAGTGATAATTGTGTAGTTAAACAACAAAAATTTATAAAATCAAATGTATTTATTTGTACTGTCAGAATTCAACTTGTGGGATTACAAATTATATTTAAATGTTTAACTTAGATTCTTATTATCAACTGTGCTCTGTCTCAATCAAGTCATGTTGATTGGCAGAGATTCAAAGAACCCAGACGTTGATTCAAAGAACCCCTGGCCCAGACGTTGATTCGTTAGGTTGATTGGATTAGTGTCTATCTTTCGGAGCCCCCTGGCCCAGACGTTGATTCGTTAGGTTGATTGGATTAGTGTCTATGCATTTGATTATTGGGTTAGTCTCCACCTCCAAGAGTCCCTCCTCCAGAAATGCCTATAAAATGACCTTGTAAAGTTGCTTGAGTTTGAGATTTCGATGACTACAGACCAACAGCTTGTGTTCTCAATAAAGAATCCTACTGACGATCCATCCGATTTCTCTTGGTCTTCTCTTCTGAGTTTTCTACACTTTAGAAGAACCAAGTTCACAACAGATGGTGCCGTGCCCCGGATAGAGCTCCTCACCTGAATCCAGATTGAAACTTCAAGCTTAACAAAGATCTGACTTCGTTCCAGACTGAATCTGTCTGTACAACCAAGGGTTGGTGAGTGTCACTCTATCCAAAAGAACCTTTAAGACCAGTACAAATTTGTTATCCTCTGCACCGTCAGAGAAGAGTTAACAGACAGCTGTAGGGTTTGGTTAACTAAGTTATCCTCTAAAAATTTATTTTAGAGATGAAGGTTATCCTCTGTTCAGGCAGGGAAGATTAGCATTACATGCTAATATTTGTTATCCTCTGTTCCAGCAGGGAAGAATTGTTTATCCTCTGTTCAGGCAGGGAAGATTAGCATCACATGCTAATATTTTTTATCCTCTGTTTCAGCAGGGAAGAACTGGTTACCCTCTGTTTTAGCAGGGAAGATTAGCGTAAAGTGCTAGTAATTTGTGTTATCCTCTGCTTTGCCAGGGAAGTTTAACAATAGTTGATGTGTTAACAAGCGTACCCTCTGTGGATCAGAGAAGTTTTAGTGTTTTGTTTTGTTTTTTTTGTTTAGTGTTTGTTTGTGTGGTACAGAAGAAACTTACAAAATGGTTAGAAGGAATGCTAGGCTGATTCCAACCACAGAAAAGAGTGGTCTTGCGACTCCTTTGTGGTCAGATAGTGAATTCAAAACGCTGTTAGGGGAACAAATGAACCTAATAGTCACTGAGAAAGTTAGACAAGAACTAACTCAGAAATATGAGATCCATCCAGACAAGACTTGGTCTGTAGAAGAGTGTAAAAAGGTACTAGGAGCATGTATTCGCAAGAACAATGTGAAAGGCATTATCTGTTGTCACAGAGAATTCAGTTTAACATTAGCCACACAACAGTCTCAGCATAACTCAGAGCTAGAGAAACAGAACAATGAACTCCGTGCTAGAGTATCCACTTTGACTAAGAAATTGAACCTCAAGAAAGCTGCAGCAAAAACTGATGTGAAAGTTAGTCAGCCTGATAACATTTACCCTGATTTACAAGCGTTTTTTGAAACAGATGTAGCTCTCCAATCAGTAACTGATGTGCCTGTAAATTCAGTCAATGTGTGTGGTGCTAGGAGGAGATCTCAGGGAATTGAGGGAATTGAAAGTGTTCCTCCCAACTCTTCTGTTGTCCAAGTACAAACTGTTGCCAAAGCGCTAGGACCTAAAGATATAGAGAGACTATCCCAGAGCTTACCCTCAGCACGCACAAATTTTTCTGAATTTAGAAGAGCATTGATCAGCAAAATGCGTCTCTATGACATGTCGTTAACAGAAGTCACACAGCTGATGTCACAAATTCTAACTGAATCTGAATTCAACAGTTTTGAGTCTGCTGTTACTTCTGAACTACAACATGCCAGTAGAAGCGATTTGAGAGAAGGTGTTTTGAAAATTCTAAAGAATATCATGGGACCCAAAATAGACTGGTCCAGAATCACTAATTGTGTGCAAAGGAAAGAAGAATCTGTGAGTGAATATACTGAGAGATTTTGTCAGTCAGCTGTAATTTACAGTGGAATTGTTGATGACCCTGAAAGTGTGCTAGAGGACAAGGGACCCCTGGTTCGTATCTGGTCAGATGGCCTTGTAGCCGAATACAGAAAAGCTTTACCATTTTTAGATCTAACTTGGTCTAACAGAACTCTCAGAAGTAACCTAGACAGGTTAGCTACATGGGAAAGAGATGCTGATGTCAAGGCAAAAGTAAGAGTAGCAGCAGCTACGTTTAACACAACGAAACAAGACAATAGATGGTTTAAAAGAGAAAGCAAATGCAAATACTGTGAAAAATTAGGACATCGGGAGAAAGAGTGTAGGAAGAAGTTGCAAGATAGTAAAAGAAATGCTATGCATAATTCTGCTCCTTCTCAGCCTGCACACAACCCTGAAGTAGTTCCGCCAGTGACCACTGAAACCGTAGGACAGCTAGTTCAGGCTCTTCTAAGAGCACAACAAGACCAAGAAAAAAACTAATTGTTGGGGCTGTGAGTAGCTACCTTTCCCCTGTAATCCAACACAATGACCAAAGAATTTTTGTGAAAGGTAGCATAAAAGAGAAAGAGATTGATTTTTTGCTTGATACAGGTGCAGAAATTACAGTAATCCCTACAAAATTGGCACAAGGTTTAAACATCCCATACCAGAAAACCAAACTTTGTTTAACTGGTGTAATAGGTGAAGATTCTGTTTTGTATGAAACTCCGCCCATAGAGGTAACAACAGGTTATTGTAGACCTTGGATTGAAGACTATGCCTCGATTGCTCAGCCTCTCTATGATTTGTTGAAAGGCCATGGTAAAGATTCAGATACTGTTTGTATGGAAGAACTTCATCTCAAAGCTTTTAATGATTTGAAGAGAGCACTAGGTCAAGCACCAGCATTAGGAATTGCCCAATCTGATAGACCCTTTGTGCTTTATGTCCATGAACACTTATGCTTTATGACTGCATGTCTAATGCAAGATCATGGGGGCAGCTTACGCCCAATTCATTACTATTCCGGTAAACTTGACATAGTCGCTCAAGGTATGGGCCCATGCCTCAGAGCAGTACAGGCAGTTCATCTAGCGCTTCAGGCTTCATCAGGAATGGTGTTAGGTCAGACTGTAAACGTAAAATGCCCTCACGCAGTGTCCGCACTAATGAATCAAGCAAAAGTCACTTCTGTCACCTCCTCCCGTTGGGGAAATTGGTTAGCAACTCTCACAGCCCCGAATATTGTTATACAGCGTGCACCAGTCACGAACCCATCCTCATGTATGATGTCTGCAATGACTGAATTTGTGTTAGAGGGTGAAGGCGAAATGACTCATGATTGTGTTACGCTTACATATGCAGCGACAAGTGAAATAGCAGAAACTCCCATAGAGAACGCAGAATTGGAGTTGTTTGTTGATGGTTCAGCTTAAGTTATTGAAGGTAACAGACGAGCAGGATATGCAGTAACTTCCACCACTGAAGTAGTTGCTTCAGGTCGTCTTCCAGATCATTTTTCAGCTCAAGCTGCAGAACTAGTAGCCTTAACTAGAGCATGCACGCTAGCTTCAGGATCGGTTGCAAATATCTACACAGATTCCAGGTATGCTTTTGGGGTAATTCATGATTTTGGTGTCATTTGGCAAACCAGAAAATTTCTAACTTCTGCTGGATCCCCCATTAAGCATGCTGGATTAGTGAAAGATTTAATGTTTGCCATGAATCTCCCAAAGAAATTAGCGGTGATCAAAGTGAAAGCACATCTCACAACTAATACTACGGAAGCTAAAGGTAATGCTCTCGCTGATGTAGCGGCTAAACAGGCTTGTTTCTATGCAACTGTACAAGTGTGTTCAGGTAGTACAGCACAGAAGACAATTCTGCCTCCTGAATCAATCATTGATCTGTACAAAGATGTTCCTCTATATGAAGCATGGACATGGTTGGACAAAGGAGCCACTGTGGATTCATCCGGCTGCTGGACCAAAGGGGGAAAGTATGTTGCTCCCGAATCACTGTTGCCATATTTGGCTCAACAAATACACAGTTTGGGTCATAGTGGTCCAGCAACGATGAATCACAGGTTCTCAAATCAATGGTGGAATCCAAAATTCAGAAACGCAGCCACTGAAACAGTCAAGAGATGTGTTACATGTCAGAAAAATAATGATGTACCAGCAGCCACTACACCAGCAGCACATACCCCAGCTCCACCAGGGCCATTTCGTCACCTGCAAGTTGATTACATATCGTTGCCCCCTTGTAAAGGAAAAAACTGACGTTTTGGTAGTAATAGACAAGTTCTCAAGATGGGTAGAAGCTTATCCAACAGGGCGTGCTACAGCTGCACATACTGCTAAATGTCTTGTCACTGCTTTCATTCCCAGATGGGGATTACCAGATTGCATTGACTCAGATCAAGGTACCCACTTCACAGGACAGGTAGTCAAGGAAGTGTCTAGAATGTTGAAGATTAAGTGGAACCTTCACTGTCCCTATAGGCCACAAGCATCAGGACAGGTTGAACGATCAAACAGAACAATCAAAACCAGGCTAAGCAAAATGCATCAGGAAGGAGTACCATGGGTGGAAGCACTGCCCGCAGTACTGTGTAGTGTGAGAGCATCACCTAACAGATCAGTAGGACTGAGCCCTCATGAGATTATTACTGGACGCCCAATGCAGATGCCAGGTGTGATTGATCTTAGAAATGCTGATGTGCACATTGCTTCAGATGCCCTGATCGCTTACTGTGAAAACCTCACAAAGGCAGTGCAGAGTGCCAAAGAGAGAGTTGAGTCGTGTTGGCAGACTCCACCAGAAGGTGGACACGCAATCATCCCAGGTCAATGGGTCATGATAAAGGCGTTCAGAAACAAGCCATTAGAGCCTAAGTGGTACGGACCACATCAAGTGATGTTGATTACAGCTGCTGCAGTGTTGTGTCAGGGAAGGAAAACCTGGACTCATGTGTCACACTGTAAAGTTGTTCCCCCACCTACAGGGATAGGATAGGACACACGGACCAGTGAGGAGCCCAGGGAATAACCGAATGCAACAGGCTTCGGGGGCAAACCCTGCGGTGAAGACTCCCTCATAGGCCTTCCCCATCCACTAGTCCATCCTTACCTCACTGTTCTTTAGGTGTTGCAGGAATTGAGAAATAGGGAAAGAAGGAACAACAATAGCAGACTATATTTGAACAGAGGATACAACCCTAATGTTTGCAGACTCTACAACAAATACTGCTATGTGCCGTTGTTCTCTTGTTTTTTTTTTTTTTTTGCTTCCTCTGTGCAGATACCACTTGATGGCTGTCCTGAGATCCATATGCACCGCCCTTCTCACCTGCGGATGAAGCCACAACCTCTAGAAAACAACTAGACCCATTGCCGAGCCAACTATCACACAAGAAAGAGAAAAGAAAGAAGAAAGAAAAAAAATACACAACGCAGAGACTCACATACGGGAACTTCAGTCATCCATCAACATGATCAAGATTTTCGTACTATTAACCATCATGGACATCACGCAAAGTGTAAACCCCAGAAACAACATATTCTTAGAGCTGATGAATATGTCAAGAAATGCCTTGTTTGCTGGAAAGAACGTTTGCACATTCTTGGTCTTTCAGCAAAATTACACCAGATGACTGAAGATAATTATTCATGGTTTGGAAACTTGTTAGGTAAACCCTGGCTGTGGATCAAGGAAATAGCCATTCTGCTGTTGTTTCTCCTACTTGCGTACTATCTATGCATCCACAGTATCAAGTGTTTCGTTCAGCAAATGACGCCCGCCTCTCACGAGGAAATGACAGTCCAACCAGAAAAGATTATTACCTGTAAAAACTTCACGGACCCTAATTGCATGTTTTGTTTCTGTGTCAGCATGCAATTACATATAAGCAACACAGAACATGTACAATGTGCCTGTAACGATTACAAGTTACAAGAATTAACTTTCAAGTGTCTAAATTTGTATTTTGTGAGAGTTATTAGAACTTTCAAAGGGGGAATTGTGGGATTACAAATTATATTTAAATGTTTAACTTAGATTCTTATTATCAACTGTGCTCTGTCTCAATCAAGTCATGTTGATTGGCAGAGATTCAAAGAACCCAGACGTTGATTCAAAGAACCCCTGGCCCAGACGTTGATTCGTTAGGTTGATTGGATTAGTGTCTATCTTTCGGAGCCCCCTGGCCCAGACGTTGATTCGTTAGGTTGATTGGATTAGTGTCTATGCATTTGATTATTGGGTTTGTCTCCACCTCCAAGAGTCCCTCCTCCAGAAATGCCTATAAAATGACCTTGTAAAGTTGCTTGAGTTTGAGATTTCGATGACTACAGACCAACAGCTTGTGTTCTCAATAAAGAATCCTACTGACGATCCATCCGATTTCTCCTGGTCTTCTCTTCTGAGTTTTCTACACTTTAGAAGAACCAAGTTCACAACAAACTCAAGAAAACTAACAGATATAGTGT
This sequence comes from Schizothorax lantsangensis, assembly GCA_027422415.1. Lineage (NCBI taxonomy): Eukaryota > Metazoa > Chordata > Actinopteri > Cypriniformes > Cyprinidae > Schizothorax > Schizothorax lantsangensis. The sequence continues at coordinate 55,194 of JAPDDO010000275.1, forward strand.
ATTAGTGTATACAAGTATTTTGTCTATAAACAATAAAAAGATAGACTTTAAGCTAAATAAATACTGTGCAAACCTTGTGCTTTAGGGTACTGAGGCTGCCTAACCTGACAGAAAAAATACACTTCTGTGAAATGAGAAATAAGAAACAACAATATTTATTTATTACAGATTTCTGCTTATGTAGGCTACAGTAAACCACAAAGCTATTCACAGTTATTTACATAGCTTTATACCTTTAGCGACCCAGGACATCATTCACGACCCTCTCCTTCCTTAATTTTTTTAAAGATAGACATCAACTTTCTTAGTATTCCTCAGTCTATTCATTATAAACAATATATATAAAAAAATAAAAATAAATAAATAAATAAATAATATATATATATATATATATACACACACACATACAGTCGTGGTCAGAATTATTGACATCCATGGTAAATATGATCAAAGAAGGCTGTGAAAATTAATCTGCATTGTTAATCCTTTTGATCTTTTATTTACAAAATTCACAAAAATCTAACCTTTCATTCGATAATAAGAATTTAAAATGGGGGGGAAATATCATGAAACACATGTTTTTTCTCTAATACACATTGGCCACAATTAACGGCACCCTTTTATTCAATACTTTTTGAAACCTCCATTTGCCAGTTTAACAGCTCAAAATTTTCTCATATAATGCCTGATGAGGTTAGAGAACACCTGAAAAGAGATCAGAGACCATTCCTTCATCCAGAATCTCTCCAGATCCTTCAGATTCACAGCTCCATGACGGTGCTTCTTCTCTTCAGTTCACCTCACTCATTTTCTACAGGGTTCAGGTCCATAGCAGAAGCTTGGTTTTGTGCCCAGTGACCCATTTTTGTGTTGTTTTTGAGGTTTGTGTTTGGATTATTGTCCGGTTGGAAGATCCAAACACGGCCCATTATAAGATTTCTAACAGAGTCAGTCACTTGTTGATTTTTTATCTGTTGGTATTTGATAGAATCCATGATGCCATGTGTCTAAACAAGATGTCCAGGACCTCCAGCAGAAATATAGGCCCACAACATAAAAAATACAGCAGTATATTTCATTGTACACATGGGGTACTTTCTATCCCTGTGTTCACCAAACCCATCTTGAGTGTTTGCTGCTAAAAAGCTAATTTTTTTTGTTTCATCTGACCATAGAAGCCAGTCCCATTTGAAGTTCCAGTCGTGTCTGATAACTGAATATGCTGGAGTTTGTTTTTGGATGAGCTAGGAGAATTTTTCTTGAAACCCTCCCAAACAACATGTGGTGATGTAAGTGCTGTTTGACAATTTTTTTAAGGTTTTCTGATCCCGAGACTCAACTATTTTCTGCAATTCTCCAGCTGTGGTCCTTGGACAGTCTTTAGCCACTCAAACACGCTTCTCACCATGCATTAGGATGATATAGACACACGTCCTCTTCCAGGCAGTTTCGTAACATTTGTGACCTGATCCAGCAAAATGAGTCACAGTGACCCAAATTTCAAAATTGAGATTGAGACCATAAGCTTTAAAATGATATCCTAGTCAAAGTCATACCTTGAATGGTTTTAAAGATATACCCATTTGAATTATGGTCGTCTGCCCTCTTTTTCCAATTGAAAACCTGAGAAAATCGCTTTTAAATTTTTTTGCTGATATCTTTCAAAATCCATTGCATTTAAAGGGATAAACTATTTATTTTACAGCTTAATTTGACCAAAGACATTTGTATATATATATAAATGCTATTAGACCCGGCTGAAGCTCAAATTATTTTAAAGTATTTATTTTAATAAATTTGAATAAAGGCACTTTTACAAAGATTTACTAAAATCAGAAAGATTGAACAGAGGTGCTACATTTTTGCTTGAGAGAGAGGGTGTGTCAGTGTGTCTGTGTGTGTCTGTCTGTGTGTGTGTGTGTGTCTCTTTGTGTGTGTGCGTGTGTGTGTGTGTGTGTCTGTTTGCGTCCTTGACTGTCACCTCGCGCGTAGTCAGGCAGTCACAGAGAGAAAGCGTGTGAGAGAGTGGTTGAGTGAGAGAGTGAATGAGTGAGTTTTTGTCTGTATGTGAGAGGACTAATCGCGGACCAATGGACCAATCGTGTGCCGGTCAGTTGAAACGGGGCTTCCCATTGACAAATGATCAGCGTTTATGTCACTGTTTGTGTATATTTCTAAGCTTTTTGATTGGTTTTATACAATATTTAACACCATATTTGGAGAGCAGAGATAGTGACATTTCAGGGAATACCCGGAACATAGGGAAATGCTCAGAAGTGACGAGAGGAGTTGAGAAAAGCAATGTTCATTTCCAGCGAATTTAGTAAAACTTTAAGTCAACTTTAATAGTCATTTAAATACCTTTACTCAATTTATCTGGACTACGAAACTTTGGGAGATTATTTTTGAATATCTGTTCTTTGAAATTAGCTAAAAAAAGAAAAATCGATTTGTTTCATTGTTTTTCCACAATATCGGCCCGTATCTTAAAATGGAACATTGCGACTTCCGACTCATTTCGCTAGAACGGGTCACATTTTATGTTGATTGGAAATTCTTAATTATTGCCCTGATGGTGGAAATGGGAATTTTCACTGCTCTAGCTCTTTTCTTAAAGCCACTTCACTAATTTTTGAAGCTCAATTATCTTTTGCTGCACATCAGAAATATATTCTTTGGTTTTTCTCATTGTGATGGATGATTAAGGGAATTTGGGCTTTGTTTTCCCTCCTATTTATATTTCTGTGAAACAGGAAGCCATGGCTGGACAATTTCATGTTCATAACCACCCTGGAGTGCTCAAAATTGTGAATATGAATGGGAATATACTTCAGAGATATTTTACTCATAAGAATTTCTAGGGGTGCCAATAATTGTGTCCAATGTGTATTTGAGAAAAACATTTATTTCATAATGAGATTTTCCCCCATTTTCAATTGTTTTAAGGGCAGAGCTGCATGGCAATAGCGCGTTCGACTGGGGGGATCTCCACATACCCTTGGGCCACCCCACCGTCGAGGGTGGTGAGGACGGAGGAGGCACTAGGCCTGTTTCGGGCAGAAAAAGGTGCCCTCCAAGACCTAGTCACCTCCTCATGCACCTCCAGGAAGAATGGAACCGGAGGTGGTTGCCGACGCTTGGCTTGCGCCCCCAGGAACCAATCGTCCAGCCTCGAGCGTTCGGGAGAAGGAGGAGGCCTCCAGTGCAGCCCGACGCTCTCAGCGGCCCGGGAAAGCATAGCAGTCAGTTCTGGATCTGACTCGGGCAACGCCACTCTTCCTGACGGAGGCAGCGCAGCCGAATTGTCATCTCCAGAATCTAGCTCGCCCTCCGATGCAGTGATCGACATCCTGTCATCCGCTGGTGCTCCGAACGAGATGCTGGGCCCCGCCCTGTCCGAGGACCTCGCGAGCTCGTCCGGGAACACCAGATGGCGCGATGCGCTGGAGGAGTGAGAGGCCCGCGGAGACGAACTCAACGGGGAAGCTCTCACTGTGATCTTCAAGTCACCCTGACCATGAGCCGAAGTAGCCCTCTGAGAACCAGAGGAGCTAGAACGGGGCATGGCAAGGGGGATAACCCCCCGTTTGAAGAGGAGGTATCTGGAGCACATCATCGCGATGGTCATGTTCCCGCAATGAGAACATGACTCATCCACAAGCGCTGCTTCAGCATGCTGAAAGCCCAAGCACGAGACACAGCGATCGTGACCATCAGATGAAGCCAGGAAACGACCACATCCAGAAACACACGAGCAGGAAGCCATCTTTAAAAAGATGCCCGTCGCTTGTGGAGCTCTTTTAGATGTTGCTCTTTCAGAAATACTCTTTTAGAGAAGCGCCGAAGCGCCCAGGGGAGGTCGCAGCGCGACCGCAGAATGAAGAGCTGTCAGAAGCAGCAGCACTGGACAGCAACCTCCGCTGACGCGCCGTAACACCAACACTGTCGTTTGCTGTCTTGCAGACACTCTCGGAGATTTGCGCTGACGGCTCGGCTCCGAAGCGAAAAGCTGATGTGCGTTTGCACGCGCTCTCCTTTTATACCCACGCTGCGGGGCGGGATGCGCGTGGCGAAACACGCACGCCAACTGTCATTGGCTTGTTTTGTTAACACTCGAAGGTGATTGGGCTCTCGGGCGAGATCCCATTAGTCAGTCACACTGACATTACGTCGAACGTGACTGACTGATAGGGAATGTTGTTGTTGTGATAATAGATTTATGGATGTGATTACACGCAATACACGGATCTTTTCCCTCACCATTGTAACACGCTGGGGTTGTATATATATATATATATATACAACCCCAAATCAGAAAAAGTTGGGACAGTATGGAAAACGCAAATAAAAAAAGAAAGTAGTGATTTCTAAATTTACTTTGACTTGTATTTCATTGCAGACAATATGAACACAAAATATTTCATGTTTTGTCTGGTCAACTTCATGTCATTTGTAAATATACATCGTTTCCTGTCATTCAGACCTGCAACACATTCCAAAAAAAGTTGGGACAGTAAAGCATTTACCACTTTGTAATGTTGCCATTCCTTTTCACAACACTTAAAAGACGTTTAGGGACTGAAGACACCAAGTGATGAAGTGTTTCAGGTGTAATTTTGTCCCATTCTTCCTGCAAACAAGTCTTAAGGTGGGCAACAGTACGGGGTCTTCGTTGTCGCATTTTGCGCTTCAAAATGCGCCACACATTCTCTATTGGAGACAGGTTGGTACTGCAGGCAGGCCAGTCAAGTACCCGTACCCTCTTCCTCCGCAGCCAGGACTTTGTAATGTGTGCAGAACGTGGTTTTGCATTGTCTTGTTGAAATATGCATGGACGTCCCTGGAAAAGATGTCTTCTTGAAGGCAACATATTGTGCTCCAAAATCTCTATGTACTTTTCAGCATTAATGGTGCCATCACAGAAGTGCAAGTTACCTTTGCCAAGGGCACTGACACAACCCCATACCATGACAGACCCTGGCTTTTGGACTTGTTGCTGGTAACAGTCTGGATGATCCTTTTATTCTTTGGTCCGGAGCACACGGCGTCCATTCCTCCCAAAAAATACCTGAAATACTGATTCATCTGACCACAGTACACGTTTCCACTGTGTGATGGTCCATCCCAGATGCCTCCGAGCCCAGAGAAGTCGACGGCGCTTCTGGACACTGTTAACATAGGGCTTCCTTTTGGCACGGTACAGTTTTAACTGGCATTTGTGGATGTAACTACGTATTGTGGTACTTGACAAAGGTTTGCCAAAGTAGTCCTGAGCCCATGTGGTGATATCGCTTATAGATGAATGACGATTCTTGATGCAGTGCCACCTGAGGGATCGGAGATCACGGTTGTTCAGCTTAGGCTTGCGCCCTTGTCCTTTACGCACTGAAATTCCTCCAGATTCCTTGTATCTTTTAATTATGTTATGCACTGTTGAAGGTGAAATATCCAAATCTCTTCCTATCTTTCTTTGAGGAACATTGTTTTTAAACATTTCAATAATTTTCTCACGTATTTGTTGGCAAACTGGCGATCCTCGGCCCATCTTTGCTCCTAAAGGACTAGACCTTTCTTGGATGCTGCTTTTGTACCAAATCATAATTACAATCACCTGTTGACATCACCTGTTTCAAATCACATCATTATTTAACCAATTTACCTCATTACTAGCCCTAAATTGCTCCTGTCCCAACTTTTTTTGGAATGTGTTGCAGGTCTGAATGACAGGAAAGGATGTATATTTACAAATGACATGAAGTTGACCAGACAAAACATGAAATATTTTGTGTTCATATTGTCTGCAATGAAATACAAGTCAAAGTAAATTTAGAAATCACTACTTTCTTTTTTTATTTGCGTTTTCCATACTGTCCCAACTTTTTCTGATTTGGGTTGTATATATATACACCAGTATACATAATATATGGCTGTATATCAGTAAGCTGATTACCTACAGTACTCGGCCTATGGCCTCGTACGCAATGAAATATAACCATGACACCACTGTGTCGTATCGAACCGAACCATATATATACATGAGTATACATGAGATATGGCTGTATATTCTGCCAAAAGGTAATCACAGCGTGCTGATATACAGCAATATCACATGGCTACGAGTGTGATACTGCATTTATACAACAGTTATACGCCACAAATGTGTGTAAATATGGAACTACACACACACAAAAATGGTTCTTCAGCAGTATGGAGTACCGCAAGGCTTAGTACTAGGACTGTTTCTTTTCACACTTTGCATGTAACCCTTGGGAAATATCATATATCAAATATCAAATATCACACAGTGAAAGTGTTAGCTTTCACTGTTATGCTGATGATACTCAGCTCAATATTTCTTCATGGCCCAATTCGCATTCGAATGCATAGTTGATATAAAAAAACAGGATGACTAGTAATTTCCTATTACTACATTCTGAAAAAGCATAGGCTTTAATTATTGGACAAGAAACCTCTGCATGTAATAACCTAAAACACCGTCTAACACTTGATGGCTGCTCTGTTAATTCTTCGTCATCAGTTAGGAACCTAGGTGTACTATGTACTCGCAAACTTTCCTTTGAAAACCATGTTTCTAGCATTTGTAAAACTGCATTTTTCCATCTTAAAAATTTATCTAAATTACGACCTATGCCCTCAGTGTCAAATTCAGAAACGTTAATTCATGCGTTCATGACTTCGATTGTTTCATGCTCTGATTGCTTAATAAACAATGCTGGTCCAAAATGCAGCAGCTAGAGTTCTTACTAGAAGCAGGAAGTATGACCATATTATCCCATTTTTGTCAACTCTGCACTGGCTCCATATTGAACATTGAATACATTTTAAAATCTTGTTAATTACTTATAAAGCCCTGAATGGTTTAGCCCCTTAAAACCGAATGCACGGATGCAATGTACTGATACACATCTAATATTCTCCCAACTGTTTATGCTCACTAAAAACATAACCAAGTGTATTTACGTGAATACTCATCAAAACGAACAATTCAACATCGTTTTGTGTGTATTTATTCGTTCATGCGAAGCAAAAGAGTGCTTGTGCGCTAAGTGAGAGGCGTTTTCTGTGTCTGCATGCTTCGGTGTGTGCTTAGAAAACCGAACTGAATAGAGTTCTCTTTTACATCATCAAATTCATCCCTTTGTCTGCTCTTCTCTTACTCCCAGATATTGAAATTTTTTAGAGACGTGTAGCAATTGTATGCTAGCTTATGTCCCACCGGATAGATCAACAGGCTATGTTACAGTTCAAATGGGTGCATCTAACCTCCTAACCATGCAGCAGGTACGTTCTGACATTTTCATCTTATTTTTATTTGTTGACGAAAATATCAATAGATTTTCGTCATAGCTTTTGTCATTCAAAAAGAGTTTTATTCCATTATCGTCTTGTTTTCGTTGATGAAACAAAAATTGTAGTTTACGAAAATTATGATGAAAATTATTTGTCAACAAAATTAACACTGCTGCAGACATTTAATGAAGTAATACATGTAAAATTAAAACACTGCACAATCTTCACTGTATGGCCAAGGTACTGGCCAGTCTATGGGGTGTATGGTGGCTACAAAGCAGCAGCTATGGCTTATTCTAACAGGGGTTAAGGAGAAAGATAAAGGCTTTCTCCTGGAAGCCCCAATCTCTTCTTCTGGTCTCTTTGGCGAAATTTATTCACAACTGATTTCATGAGCTGGCGGCTGCTTGGCCACCAGCCAACAGCCCACGCCCAGATCCTATAGCAGTGGTTCCCAACACTGGCCCTCGAGGTCCACTTTCCTGTAGAGTTTAGCTCAAACCCTATCCAACACACCTGAGGTCAAGGTCTTCAGGATTACTAGAAAGTTATTGGCAGATGAGTTTGATCAAGGTTGGAGGTAAATTCTGCAGGAAAGTGGACCTCGAGGGCCAGAGCTGAGAACCCTGTCTTATATAGAAGAACAGAAGACAAGTGTATAGCCTCAGACTGGGGGGTGGCAGCGATGGACACAATTTCAGCAGCATATAAGTTATATTCTAGTATGAAAAGCAAAGTGAAAAATGTCTACCCAGACAGAAGTGTTTTCTCTTTTAACAATGCTGAAGTTTGTTGAGGGGATAGATAGATAAACAAACAAACAAAAACACAAATAATAAACAAATGAATGAATGAATGAATGGTTCACATTTAATATGGCATGTGTATGATGCTTGATACATAACATACACTTAAGAGGCATAAAACGCATGCCCATGAAATACAATTCTAAAGCAAATAAATGGCTGCATATTTTACCGAGGGAAATATAGGCTATTAGATTTATTTTCCTTTCAAAAAACTCAATGTATTTTTATTTATTTTTTCATTGATTTTCTTTGGAGATAGCAAACAAGAGTGCTCTTCATAGTGCTGACCTGGCCTACCCTGCAAAGCCTGCCACAGCCTGAGAGGAGCCGAACCACCAGTTAAAAAAGACAGGTGTGAATTTTTATCAGTTTGTCAGTTCAAACAGCTATAATGAACCTTTCCAAGTTACTGGTTTTAAAACTCTTCATGAAGTTTTTTTTTTTTTTTTTGGTTACTTATCTATTGCTTAATATAGCTATATTGTTCAGTTATTTGTGAGTTTAAAGTGCTTTCGTTGAAGATTTCCCCATCATTTCTTTCTTTGTATTTTTCTCTGGTTTTAGCAAAATGATGTAACATTTTGGAGCAAATATGCAAAATAGTAAACCAAAACTCGAAGCTAAAATAGCAAATATCTCTACAGCTACAGTAAATTTTCCAGGAGAACTGACATAAGCTGGGATAAATGTGAGCCAGACAGCACAGAATATGAGCATACTAAATGTGATGAACTTGGCTTCGTTGAAGTTATCAGGGAGCTTCCGAGCTAGAAAAGCTAAAACAAAACACAAGATTGATAGCAGACCAGTATAACCCAGAACAGCCCAGAAACCAAGAGCTGAACCTAAGTTACATTCTAGGATGATTTTTTCTCTGTAATAGCTCAAATTCATATATGGGAAAGGAGGGGATATTGTTAACCAAATCACACATATAATCACCTGTATTAACGTTAAGGAAACAACACTGAGTCTCTGTTGAAGAGGTCCAAACCATTTCATGACATTACTTGCTGGAAGTGTAGCCCTGAAAGCCATTAAGACCACTATTGTTTTCCCCAAAACACAGGAGATCGAAAGGACAAAAGTGATCCCAAACGCTGTGTGACGCAACATACAGGACCATTCAGTGGGTCGACCAATGAAAGTAAGTGAACAGAGAAAACACAGTGACAGTGAGAAGAGCAACAGGAAGCTCAGCTCTGAATTGTTGGCTCTTACAATAGGTGTTTCTTTATGAAGATAAAAGAGAAAAGATACCATTGCTGTTAATAACACTCCAATAAAGGAAAAAATACAAAGCACCATCCCCATGATTTCAGTATAGGAAAGGAATTCAACCATTTTTAAGACACATCTGTCTTTGTTTTCATTTGACCAGTACTCCAAATCACAAGGAAAGCAGTCACTAGAATCTGTGAAGAAAAAAAAAGAAAAAAACAACAACAAAAAAGAATGGAAAGTGAATCATTTAGAACCTAGAACAACAGGTAGTATTACTCATCACTTTATCACACCAGAATGTCCTATTTTACCTGTGCCATTACTGATTTCTCCCTCTGCACATGGAATACAGTCATAACAGCAGACAGGTCGACCTTTTTGCACAGCCTTCCTAGTGCCGGGAGGACAGGTCTCACTGCACACGGACACAGGCAACTATAAGAAAATAAGCTGTCATATAAAACCTCAACTTATTATGATTTGAATAGTTAAAGTAATTGTTTGACACCTTGGAATGTTTCTTTTTTTTTTTCTCTCAACTTTTATGACACTCTGCTTTCATATATTTGTATTTCATATAAGTTTGTTAAAATGATTGTTCTGTACTTGGCTGTCCTTTTCACAATTCAGATATTTCATGTGACCACGTGTGAATCATCTGTTATTAATTAGTATTAATATACCTGTCCACTGTTCCCTGCCCATAACACATTTTCCTGATTGACCTGAAGATGTTTCTCTGAAGGCAGTGAGCTGTCATAGACACCCACATGCTTAAACTGCAGACCTCCATTCCCAGCAGGCTGCCAGTTCACCAGGTCATATCTCGCCACTGGATCACCACTTGCATCAAAGAAAATTTCTTCACCTGTTTTGACAGTGAATCTCACATCTCTCATATACTCCAACACCTGAGAGGAAACAACATTTTAATTAGATTAAATTATTAATATTATTATTATTGTTATTATTATTACTATTATTATCTCTTATCCTAGATTAAAAGTTTTTTTTTTTCTATGATTATGATTTTATTTTATTTTATTTTATTTTATTTTATTGTGCTCGCACCTATTCTGTTTAATGATTTTTATTATGATTTTTCTATTGTTATTTTATGTGCTCTTTTAAATACCTTTTGTGGTGTGGGCCGTTCTACTTTGCTACTGTTGGTGGAGGATTTGAAGTCTTTTAATATATTATGTAGTGTATGTGCAATAGCATACACTGCAGTGTACACTTTATTTGCTATCCGTAGCTCTGAAACATCAGTATATTCATTTTGCAGCTCTGCCAGTTTCTCTGAACCAGTACAGCCACCATTGCTGTTAATCCTGAAAGAACACTGAAATGCTGTCTCCCAGAATTCTTTTAAAAGTTCATTGTTTGGTTCTTGATCAGGGTGCACATTCACTAGGAACTCTCGCAGGCCCAGAAGTTTGACATTTGCTATTGCAAATCCCACAGCTCCAGAAAGGAAACTGTATTCCTTTGTTTCTGCAATAGTTCGAGAAGTGATCCAGGATTCACTGCCAACCCACTGTATCCCTGTGATGTTGTGTTGCGCAATTACATTCACAAGGGGGAAAAAATCTCTTAGTGCAACAAAAGCCAGCACCACCCTGGCAGTGCCCTTCTTTATCACTTCTAGCGTCTTCAGAAACTGCTCTTGTGGATCACTTCTTAATATGGTTTCTGAGTATTCAATACAAATCCCTACTTGTTTTGCAGCCTCCTCAAATGTTGCAATGCCATTATTACCATAGTCACTGCGACTCCTTACCGTGCCAACCCAGGTCCAGCCAAAGTGCTTGACAAGCTGAGCCAGTGCTCTGCTTTGGTAATAATCACTGGGTATTGTTCTGAAGAAGGATGCAAACCTTTTTCTGTTACTCAGGCATGCACATGTGGCAAAATGACTGATCTGCAAGAAAAAAAGGCAGAGCATTTTAACTACACAGTCTTTCATTTTCTTATTTACTTAATACATACAATTTCTTTTAATCTTCCTAATATACAAAAAAGGCATAATTGTTATCAAATAGACTGCAACAATCTAAACAATTTAACACATTGTTTTCTATATTTACAACAATTGTTTTTAATTGGTTAAATATGACTTGAAACACATATTTTGGTGCCTGCTCCAGTGGTTCATCATGCACTAATTTAACATGATAACAAACAGCAGATAAATGAGAGTTCTTACAACAGGCAAACTGAATGGACCAACTACAGAAGCCAAGGCTATGGTTGGAGAGGAGTTTGACTCTCCAACAATTGCATTAACAGCTGGTGGTCTAGAACAGGATGTCTCACTCAGAGTCTCTTCATATCCATTCATCAAAGCCATGCCTGAGAAGATAGCCTGAGCTATTGAGCCACAGGAATCATATATCTTATAGCCCAAAGAAACACCAGGCAATAGCTGTGTGCTGTTATTAATCTCCTCAATGGCAAAAATCAGTGTCTGAGCAAATTTAAACTCTCGCAAGCTGAAGCTGTGAAAATAAAACATTAGATTTTTTACATCAGAGTTTTATTACATCATCAAAGAGTCATGTTCAGCTATTTTTATATCATCATACAAACCTGGTGCATGTTGTTGGCTCTGGTTTGAAAGTGAAAGAATGCATCTTTAGCAGAGCACTAATGTGGATTGAGAATATCGCCCCAATGTTAATGTCTCTTTCTGCAGAAAGTAGAGGAAGGGCAGGCTGACTAAGCAGTCTGCAGAGTTGTGCCGAATAGACGCCATACACCACCAGCAACAGTAGCGGCAGTGACACAGTCCTTTTTGCCATGTCAATCTGTATGAGCAGGAACCTCTGAGGGAGAACAGGGATAGCGCTGCCTTTTATTATCTTTAATTGTCCTTTGGGGTTGGCATTATGAATCTTCATGCTAATTGGTTTTTTATGCTTATTTTTCATTATGGAAGAAACAACAGTGAAGTAAGATATTTAGCTGATATTGATATAACTGAAAAAAAAAACTATTATTTATATATATATATATATATATATATATATATATATATATATAATAGTTTTTATATATATATATATACATATAGGCTGCATATAGTGCTGTCAATCGATTAAAAAAATGAACTAATTTATCTTTTTTTTTCCCACCTACTATCCCCAAACTTAAGTTTTTAAATATACTTTTATATTGCAACAATTTCACATGCAATCTTCAAATTAATGTAGAAACAACATAAATAAAGTACAGTATATATATATTTTAATATTTGTTTAGTGGCATCTTTTTTGTATGACTGAAGGCGAGTATCACTGATACCAATATTGATGACTCTATGAAATAGATTTTTCTTTCCCTAATATTTAACCACTGAATATAGGCATTCAGCATTACAGTATAATTAAGAACTAGCAATTTTAACATTTATTAGACTTAAAAAAAAAAAATCTACTTTTAATTTAATTGAACTTAAAACAATCTTCACATAAACCCATTATAATAAATGTCATATTTAGCCACCTGTGCCCTTCAGCAAGTACGAAATATACAGAAATTGAATGAAGTTATCAAACACTAACTTCTAAATTAAATTGTAACTCTTTACCCTTTCTGGCATGCTACAGGTCTTAAAGTCTCTACTATGCTGATGCATTGAATTGGGTGTGTTACATGAGGGAGACAGTGCTGGGGTGCTCCAGGACAGTTTTTAGAGACATGTTCTTAAATGCGACTCATATATAACAAATGCTTACATTTAAGGTAGCTTTAATTGCCTTTTTGGTAACTTCATGACTTAAGACATAGCTTTAATATGAAATGATATACGCATTTGTGGTCGTAAAGACTAAAATATACGCAATTCTTGTCAAGAAAAAAGAGACACAAGCATCAGTTGTGAGTGGGGTGGCCAACCCTAGCTCAGCCGCTGCGTTAATTGTGTTAAATATTTTTAACGCTGTTAAACTGGAAAAATTAATCGCATGCGTTAACATGCTAATTTTGACTGCACTAATATATATATATATATATATATATATATATATATACTGTATATATATATATATATATATATATATATATATATATATATTACTGATTTTCTTATTCTTCATTAAAAATGTCAAGTCATCAGAGAATGTCAATAAAACTTAGTGGGATTGTTCTGAATCCTAGCTGCTACTCGCACAAGTGCACACACATGATCAACTCTATGTGATGCTATAATAAGTACCAGTACTTCCCGTAATGGTCTACAATCAAAAATCGGACCCACTTTATATTAATTGTCTTTACTGTGTATTTATATTTAAATTAATTATTTGATACAATGTACTTATTGTGTACATACATGTTTTTACATTGTACGTATATTTTAAAATCCCTTCCTGTAATTACAACTCAAATAATTTTTTTGTAGTTACATATATAATTACACTGTTGACCCTACTCTTACCCTTTAAACCTACACTTAAAGCTAACCAGACTACCAAACCTGTTCCTAACCTAAGAGTTTTTTTTGTGTGTGTGTGTGTGTGTGGACGTGGACGTAAGTAGTTAAAGACACCTAATATAAAGTAGGACCCCAAAATAATTTCAATATATATATTATTTTTCCACCATTTTGAATTTTTGTGCATACATACATACATACATACATACTATTTTTCTAACTCCTAGTAGGCTGTTTGTCCAAATTTGCCATGCATAATTCAAAGACACACACAACATAGTTATAAAAACAATTTTATTTCATCAAAGTGTTGCACGGATAGGGCAACATTTTGGGGTTCGACCATTCTGATTACGGTTAGTAATTTGGCTGGGCCCCCCTCTAGTCTAGTACCTGACCGGTAGGACTGTGTGTTAATCCAGCCCTGCATACCAGTGGAAAAAATCCTCTCCCTTCTACCACTGCTCTCTGTTCTCTGCGGCGCCTCCTCCTGGCAGCAACAATCAAAGCCATGTCAAGTGCAAAATGGATTAGGACATTTTTTTGGGGAGGCGGTAAATAATCTGGAAAAAATACCAGTAAATTCAATAGGGTCTGGCTGCAGACTTGCACTCTCAGACACTTGCGCTTCCGCGAGTGACGTCACTTGCAGTCTGTTTTATTTTTTTATTTTGTTCTATTTATTGATTATGTTTTGTTTGAATCTCTCAACATTTTACAACAGTAGCCAGGTGGTGAAGACAAGAATAAAGAAAGCCATATTAAGTGTTTATGGTCTTCTGCGGGAGGAAAGCGCTTAACGAGAAACTTTGTGCATTGCGTTCATATTCTGCTGTTCTGTAGCCACGGATTTGCGGGTCTTGTCTTTTTCTCCTACAGATGACTTGCAGGACCCTGTTCGTTATTGTACTAAATTAGTTTTAATCGTTTAACCACCACAGCGTCTTGTCTCCATTGGCAACGCACACGATTCGTGTCGAATGCAAGTGACGTCATAGGTAGCGGAGAGTGCAAGCAGCGATTGCAAGTGACATTGTAATTTAGTTTCTTTTTTCTTGTCTTCACCACCTGGCTACTGTTGTAAAATGTTGAGAGATTCAAACAAAACATAATCAATAAATAGAACAAAATAAAAAATAAAACAAACTGCAAGTGACGTCACTCGCGTAAGCGTCTGAGAGTGCAAGTGCAAGTCTGCAGCCAGACCCTTCTCAGTAAATTGACTACCTCAAACCATAGTAAATCATGTTGTGTGATTCAGTTAAATACTCTACTACCATAAATGTTGCATCTGAAAGGGACACTGAAATGCATACGAAGTAAGGTCAGCTGCAAAAACAACACGTTCTCACTCCCAACTCGTCACATATTGAAGCTTGGTCAGGATCCCTAGGGCGTCATGTTTTAACTTACTGGGTACCCCTTTGGCGTCATGTTGTAACTTGCAGGGATTCCCATAGACTTCTGACCTGAGCCCGCGGCGTTGATATTTGACGTGCAGACCGCAGTATGTACGGGTGGAGACTACGATAAATAGGAATAAAAAAGGAAAGGCTACAATAAACTGGCTATGGCAGGGCGAGTCGATTGGCGGCCCCCAGGTCATATTTAACTGATTTTTTTATTTTAAAAACCACTCGTTGCCTGATATCAAAGTGCCGTCTGTGAAACAGCGTTCAGCGGTGACTTTAACAACGCTCCAGCGAGCAACAGCAGTAAGTGTTTTCCTAGGTAATGCTGGTATTTTTGTCGGAGGCTTGCTGATGATGATAAACGTATTTAATGTGCTGTGATGTTTGGTTAATCAGTGATTAATCAGTGCAATGCGATGCATTCAACCTATTATTTATTTATCTATTTATTTATTTATGTATTTGTTTGTTTGTTTATTGATTGATCGATTGATTATTTATTTATTATTTTTATTTATTTATTAATAACTCCATCAATCAGTAGTGCTGACGTCATTGTAAGGCGCGATCCCAAGGTCCACTGCGATTTCCCGCTAGGTAAGTAGAACAGTTAATTAATACAGATGGGAACAATCCTTAAATTTACGGAACAAAAACTGTTTAATCAGGTCAAGAAGTTGTGTTTAGAACCTTTAGAAATGCAAGGTAGCAGTTTCGTGATGCAGTAAATGACAGCAGATATTATAAAAATATAACGTGCTGCACCAAATGTGTAGTAGGCTAGCTAAGTTAAGTTAGCTAATTAAATTCAAGCTTGTTTATTTTTTTTCACATATAATCATGCAAGATAATTTCATAGGAGATTGTATGATGTGTGTTCAGTTTATTACAGTAAGTTAGCTCGATCACAACACTAGCCATTTCTAAATGTTCAGATGAAGAACAGTGTTGCCAGATTGGTGTGTTTTCCAGTAATTGATCAAAATCCACACAAAATTATATAGTAAACACCCAAATCTTACAAATAATAAACTATACAAATTAATTCATAACTACAACAATATTGTGGTTCATCATATGGCATAATAAAGCAAATTAAGTGTTCTCTAAAGAAGGCTACGTTGTAAACCATTTTCCATGTCTGTCATTTGCCTTAAAGAAATAAAAGGGTACAACAGAAATATCAAAATGCCACCTGTCCAAGCCCATTTTATTCCATGTAGTACAACTCAAAACTGCACAATCTGTCAACACTGATGAAGAAAATACTGGTCAAAATGTAAGGAGTTGAATATTTTTTCTCTCTCTCTTATCAGGTCTTTCAAATTTGCCAGCTTCCAACATTCTCCTTTATTTTAACCTCCCTCCACACACACACACACACACACACACACACAAACCAAAGGCACTTTTAAGAGCCACGTCCGTCTTGTTAACCTGTACTTGTCTCTCTGTAGCTCACTCTGTCTCTCTCTCTCTCTCTCTCTCTCTATCTCTCTGTTTACATCTCTAGTTGTCGTATCTGTCCTTCTTTGTTGTGTGTCTTTCTGTCTGTTTGTGTTTCTGCCCATCACCATGAGTGATTCAGAACTCCAAGAACAGTTTATGAAGCTGGATAACCTGGTTGATCATCAAGAACTCAATGATGAACTCCAAAGTCTTGATGACTTGCTTGGTGAGCTGCAGGAAGAGGAGGAAGCAGCACCAGTAAAGACACCTGAACCAAGGGTGCATTGGAGAAAGAGAGACATCGATGGAAACATTGTCTATGCAAGGCCAAGATCAAGCAGGAATCAGTCAAATAAGGGTCAGTATAGTTTTTCCTTCAAGATCTATTGAATATCTACATTGATTAGGCACTTATGAACGTATCAAACAAGGAATATGTCAGGGAAACAATCAAACCAGAACCACTCATTTGATTTTTGACATGAAAATAAATTGATTACATACAGTATTTGTGTAAAGCAGTATAAACTACACTAAAATATTGGTCTTGGTAAGGCTGTGTTTGTTCTGAGTGTGTTGTCAGTAGCCAACCAGCTTGTTTCTTTTTTAAATGATCTGCTTTTACAGCAAGCATTCTTATTTGCTTTCATCATCTATATGACACAATATAGATAACTGCAAGTAACTGTACTGTCCACATTTGGGTTTGAGAAATAAAACATCTGCTAGTCCTTCTCTCTAGCTAAACATTAAACAGTGAGCTTTGGCCATTTCAGGCTGGTTATACGGGAGGTAAAATTGTGCCACAAGCCTTGGGACAAGTTGAAAATGTTGTTTTTGTTTTTTAATCTGGTACAGCTGATCACATTCGGAAAACTGATCCTCCCATCAATGCTCCTGACACTAACTGAGGTGACCTTTGCTCCAGAGACTGTTGGTGTGTACTTCATTGTGTAAATTTACATTTTAAAAATTTGCCAGAAAACTGTCCTTTTCACAGTCAAAGGCACTCCGTGCAGTACACAAGTGTTGTTTTTAAATATTCCATACTATTTTAACAGAGTGTTTTCTGCAAGATCTCCAGCACTCACTGAGCAATACCTCAGATGATGAGGCATCACCTCTTGGAAACTCAAGAGATCCTATCCTAGCTTCCTCGAACTGGAGCACACGACAAAGTCTCTCAGAGAGGTGGAGGGCAGAGAGACCCTGTCTGGTGAACACCGCTGCGGCACAAGAAAATGTAGCAACACACATCTGCAAACAGTGTGGGAGCAATCCAGCTGTTGTCCGGTGTTGTGACTGTCGACCACGCCCCTTCTTCTGTGCTGAATGTGATGTCAGCATGCACACCAGTCATGTTCTCCATAACCGAGATGCCATGACTCCTGGATTCTACCAGCCACTGCCTCCAACAACTTTTGTTGTAGATAAGGCTCTTTCCCATTGTGGTAAGTTCTGGTTTGTGAGTGTACAACATGCATATCATTCTGATAATCATTAGGCCTCATAAGCTTTACTATTTAAATAATGCCTTTTTGTCTCTTATTGTTTGATTTTGAATTGAAGCTTTTTGAGCATCTCTTCTATACTTTTTCAGCAATGTACTTCATTACCATTGAACCATTACACTGTTATATTACTCAGTCAATACAAATGCTCTTAATTCACGTTTTATCTTTTTCAGTACGGCTTGTACCTGTGGAGATTCCTGACAAAATTTGTGGTTGTTCATCAGAGTCATTGAGGGTCAGCCCAGGGAAGACTGTTGCTGTGATCACAATGAATGGTAAGGGTGTGAAGATAAAAATCTATACATGCTCTACTCCCATAAGTTTGGCACAGGCCTGTATGTAAAATCTACTTATGACTTCTGAGTAATGTTTAAAAAGTATACAAAGTAATGTAAAAATTGTTTAAAGGATCCAAACCCTGATTAATCACATAAGGTTTACGTTAAAATGGATGTGTTTTTGATTTTTCCAGGACAATATGATCTAAGCATGCCTGAGTTGAGTTGTGAGGCATGCCAAGCCACTTGGGCTGCTGGAGTGATCGACCTAAATCGAAGTGACTACTGGCCTGCGACCCTTCACTTTGCCACAATTTATGCCACAGATGTCTTTTTCTCATTTGAAGAAATGAAGATGGCAGCACCAGGACTGTCCTGCCAAGCATTTGTAAGAATGCTGGATCAGCGAACTGTCCGCTTTGGTCGTGTGAGTTTTTAATTTATTTATCCTACAGTATTGTTAATCTCTTTGTATTGTGGGATGAAACACTGTTTGATGCTAATGTATTTGTTGTACATTATTAGCTGTTGGTTTCCTTAATTTTAATAGACTGGTAAGATCTCCACTGAGTTTTCAGAAAAGTTTTTTTGAGTGGGAGGCTGTGCGATATGAGGTGGACAAAATCTGCAAGGAAGAGCCCTTCATCTGTCCTGCGTGCACCCCAGATATGCTGGCAGTTTCAGTAGATGGAAACCGCAAGCATTACCATTTTAAGAATGCAGCTAGGTATTTCAAATTGTGTATAATATCACTGTTGAAACAATATTAATAAGAAAAAATGTCTCTTTAATGTGCACCAAGTACAATTAGATTACAATGTATCATAAACTTTTGTGTACCTGTTCTGTATTTTTTTATTATTATAATTTTTTTAGATCTGAAGAACAGGCTATCTTTGAAGACGTCTTTATAGCTAAGGATGAAGATGTGACAAGATTTGTGGACTACATTCACAAGACATCCAAACATGTAAAATCGCAGACGATTAGACTATATCCAGGACTACAATTACCTCTTACTGAAGAGTTTGTTTAGGAGAGTCTTATTTTCATCATCCATTTTCCATATTATAGGTCAGTGGAAGAGGTGTTTGTGGAGGGGAGTGGTCAGCAGCCAGAGAGACCTCCCAAAGATCTGCAAGCAAGGTAGACGAGGAGGGATTGGAGCTTGCGGTGTGTCGACACGGAGTGCTGCTCTGTGCTTTAAATATGTACAGGGGTGAAATTTTTGCCTATCCCCTGTACCTGCAAGAAAAGCTGGCCAGTAGGCAAATCACTTTTTTTTGTATGGATGTGACCTGCAAATATTGGCCCTACCTCCAAAGAGTTGCAAAAAGCTACCCAGAGCTCCAGCACCTTCTTAACATGAAGCCCTTCCTTTCAGTATTCCATGCCAGAGCCCATGATTTTAAATGCGAGGTAGGTGAACTTTGCTATGTGATTATCAAAACTGAACATCTGCAAATGAATGTCAAAACTTTCTCAGCATTATTATTATTTATTTTTTTTATTCCTAATCAGGTGAATTGGAGTGGGGCATATCAGGATGGGGCTGGTTTAACACTAGGGGAGGAGGTGGAACAGTGCAATGCTTTCCTGTCTAGGATTGCAGTGACCACAAAACACATGTCCAAAGCAGGTAAAATGACCACATACTGCACTAGTTACATTATTACATACTGTGACGAGTCAGCTGCCTCCCCCCCTAATTATCAGCACTCCCCGTCCCTTAACCGCCGCCCTTCACCAGGCTCCCGACGGGAGTGGGTGTGTGAGAGAGGAGGGGCGCTGAAACAGCCAGGTCTGGCGGCGTGTGATGAGGCACACACCTGAAGTGAATGGAGCCTCATCACCGCCGCTGTATATATGCCGGCTGCGCCTCTCCTCTGTAGACCGGTCTCTTCCCCCGTGCATGCACGCTGGTGTCCTCGTGGGTCCAGGAAGGGAGCGCGGAGGGATTTCCGCGCCACCAGAGTCCGAAAGCCGCACACGTTTTACGGCCGTCGGGCCAGGATGCCGGGCCGAGCAAGTCCCGCCGGACTCCGCGGAAGAAGAGGAAGAGCCGCCGCTATGATGAAGCCGCCGCCCCTCGCACCCCGGACCAGAGCGGGAGCGCGTGCGGCCGCCGGACTCCGCCCCTTACCTGGACCCTCCCTTCCAGAACACTGCCCTCCTTCACGAGCCCCGTAGCACGACGAGGACACCAGACCCCCTGTTTCTTTTGGACACTTTTTCCCCTTTGGACACTTTATTTTATTATTTCTGTTTAATAAAAGCCTCTCCGAGGCCTGACGCCACACCCACTGTGTCTGTCGTTTGCTCCTCCCGCCACAGTGGTGGAGAATGCAGGTAAGGCGGAGCCTAGACAGCGCAGTTGGGCAACACCGATGACGTCATCCCCTCTCGCTCGCAGAAGTTCGTGAAAACCCGCACTGGGACGGAGGAACGACGGAGACGGCCTCCCAGCCACCTAAGGGGTAAGTGACGTTTCTTTTATTGTCATTTACCCTGTGGTTGGTTGAGGCTGTCGACTAAAACCCGGTTTCTCTGTCCCGGTTCCGGCGCGGTGCGAGAGGGAGAGTTGCCCGGAGAGGAATCCCTGCCCCGCCCACTCCGACCGCTGGAGCCTGGTTGAGGAAGGTAGCACTCCTGTGTGGGCGGCGGCCGGATGACGGGGATGTCGCTTGGGGGGGGGGAATGTGACGAGTCAGCTGCCTCCCCCCCTAATTATCAGCACTCCCCGTCCCTTAACCGCCACCCTTCACCAGGCTCCCGACGGGAGTGGGTGTGTGAGAGAGGAGGGGCGCTGAAACAGCCAGGTCTGGCGGCGTGTGATGAGGCACACACCTGAAGTGAATGGAGCCTCATCACCGCCGCTGTATATATGCCGGCTGCGCCTCTCCTCTGTAGACCGGTCTCTTCCCCCGTGCATGCACGCTGGTGTCCTCGTGGGTCCAGGAAGGGAGCGCGGAGGGATTTCCGCGCCACCAGAGTCCGAAAGCCGCACCCGTTTTACGGCCGTCGGGCCAGGATGCCGGGCCGAGCAAGTCCCGCCGGACTCCGCGGAAGAAGAGGAAGAGCCGCCGCTATGATGAAGCCGCCGCCCCTCGCACCCCGGACCAGAGCGGGAGCGCGTGCGGCCGCCGGACTCCGCCCCTTACCTGGACCCTCCCTTCCAGAACACTGCCCTCCTTCACGAGCCCCGTAGCACGACGAGGACACCAGACCCCCTGTTTCTTTTGGACACTTTTTCCCCTTTGGACACTTTATTTTATTATTTCTGTTTAATAAAAGCCTCTCCGAGGCCTGACGCCACACCCACTGTGTCTGTCGTTTGCTCCTCCCGCCACAATACATAATAAGTAGGAGGAATATGGTAACATGATATTCTCTGTGTTTGCAGGACGCACAGACATGCTGACTCTCATGGCCATGCGCTGGAATCAGCAAAAGTTCAACAATTTGGCCACCGCACTGACCCGCTGTTATCAGAAGGTAATAACATCAGTAGAATTTGTTTTAGATGTTCAGTAATGTATGTTATTAGTGTTTGAAGCTGTGCATTGAACATTTGGTTCTTGTTTTTGTACTATCTGTAATTGCTTGTCACTGCAGACCACAAAAGCTCTGCAAAGCCAGTTGCAAAACCTAGAGTCTATGAAAGTCGAACTGGCAGTGACAGAGAGCCAATTGGAAGACTGGCTCAATGATGTAAAGGAGTGGGCAGACGGTGAGGAAATGACTAGTGTGTGTGTGAGTGTGTGTCTATATATATATATATATATATATATATATAAGTATGAATAATATTTATGAATATAAATTACATTAGTAATTTAGTCATGAATAATTGTAATTGTTACTGTTATTGTAATTTTTCCCACACATTTCTTCTCAGCAACAACAACAACAACCACAAATTATGTTGATGCCTTGGCCAGCAGAATTGAGGTGCTGGTGGCGAGTATCAAGAGACGTTCCCAGCATCTCTATAAAGATACAGATGGCAACAAAGGTCATGCCAGGATCCGCCGCAAGATCAGGGAGGAGAAGGGGATCCTGACATCAGTTGTAGAGAAATACAACAGAATGGTTCCAAACACTGAAACTCTGTGCATGTAAACCATTTTGTCTGGTGAGACAGCTTGGCTATGGCAGCTACCACACAGTATGTACACTAGTCTTCTGACAATTCTTATACATACTGACACATTACCCACAATGCTTCAAATGTCAGTCGGCAACCTCATATGATTTTAAAGATTCTTTGAAAGTTGATGTATGACATAAGTTTTTCTCATGCATTCCAGACTCTGTCGATCTAAGGACAAAGAGAAAGGCATTCGACATCATCATGTTATTAAGGAGACTTCAGGAGGAGCAGAAGATTCTTGTTGCAGAGATGGACAACCATTGGAAATATCTTTCAACTCGTGCTGATACCCTCAGAGAACTGTCCTGCTTGTTTGCCAGTGAGACACTGAAAAGTACGTATTTGTAATATATGGCACAAACTTAAGCATAGGGTTGCCCCAGACCAAAGATTTTCCTGGAAAATGGACTCACAAAATACTCAGTTCCAGTTCCAGGGCTGAGAAAGAATGTTATAAGTTCTTTGAGCCATCATAACTGTTAGACTATTTTGATTTAACTGTTAGTAAGAGTCTGATTTTTACTTAATGTCATATTCCTATAACTACCGGTACATAGAGGACGTGTCCTGTCTAATCATTAAAGTAAAAAGTAGCCTAGTAATGAAAACATATTTCATTGTATCATCATATGTAGCTATATGAGCCATCAATACACTTTGCCCAAATCTCTATCCACACTGTCATACAAAAAAGATGAGGCAACTTAAAATTTTAAGGCAATCAGCTTCAGCAGATTTTTTAGTTTTCTTAACTTATTGTTTTAAGTTTATACAACAAAAAGTTGAGAATCTCTTACAAAAATAAGTTGAGAGAACTCAAAAATCTGAAAAAAAGCTGGTTGCCTTAAAAATTTAAGTTGGCTCAACTTTTTAGTTTTTTTTACAGTGCAATTGGTAGCTGAAAGTTGGCAATCTTGCGTGGAGTTGTCCTTGAAACTCTTTCAATGTTCCAATTTTGAATTTCCTGCCCCACATATGTAATTACTACGTAACAGGGACATATTAAATGCAAATTAATCCAACTATGACTTTTCTGAAAGACTAACATTTTTGCATTAGTATTAGGGGGCAGCCCTATTAAACATACACAACAATGATGACTGTTTATAAAGTTTCTAAGGGAGGCTTAATGTTATTTTGTTATTTCATTCTTCTTTTAAGATTCGCAATGTGGCCTAAGTGAAGAGGGTTTGAAAGGTCTGCAGAGCATCATCCACAGAAAGCAATGTAAAACCAGAGAAATGAGGGTACAAGCAAGAGACTGTTACCTGCAAGTTTTGGCTGGAGCAGAGAACCTCAACTTCTTAAACAAACTGTCAGCTGATGACTATGACAGTGAATTTCGAAATGTCTGATGACGAACTGTAATCCACAAGACTGTGACACCTTTTTTTTTCTTGACAGTGACCTTGACCCTGAATTTAAAGCATGTAATAAAATCTGCTGTTGATCACCTTATAAATATAACCAAAGTGTAGTGTCTGTCTTTATTCACTTGCATAGAAATGAATGCATGCATGCCTCTACAACCAGTCAGTGGTGGACATTCAGTGCATTATTGTAAGGCTAAGTACTGTACTGTACTAAAGTATAGATTTGAGGTACTTGTCCTCTAGATGACTTGTTTCTTCTCATGCCACTGTAGTTGTGCTAGGCTACAGTTCAAAGAAAAAAAAAAAAACTTTTTACTGATCTTGCAGCTCATGAAGAGATTGTAAAATATAACATTTTGGTATAAATAAAACTACTCAGTAGATTATACTTACAGTATAAGTACAACCTAAATAATTAGTCAATTTGTTGATCAAGTTGATCATTTTATGGTTCCAGCTAAGAAAATTGTAAGATTTGCATTTTTTTTAGTTGCTTAGTTATGTATTTTTTTTTTATATAATTTTGAGGATTCAACTGTTCACAGTATTTGTGATATCTTTTTGGGTAATGTGAAATTTCTCACTATTTTCATAATTTTAACAAACCAAATAATCAGTTGAGTGATGGAGAAAATAATTAGCAGATTAACCTTAACTGTCACCCCCCATTTTTGAACATACTGTATATGTGAAAGTGCACTATCCAAACTTAAACTCTTATAATTCATGAATGCTTTAGAATACAGACATAAGGTTGGACTCTTTTTAAAGAAGACAATCAGCAGATTACTGCAGAAGTGGAATTATTTTAAAATATGAACGTAACAAAAAGTTATAGAAGTTTAAATTCACTGTAAACAAAATACACTGTATTATTTTTTTATATTTTATATAACAATTATTTTACATAACAGGTTTTACTCTTAAAATTTTATAAAATTAAAGCCTTATGTCTAAATAAGTTATGTTCCAAATTTGAAGTTGATATGAAAAAAATTGAGGTTCCTGTGAGATTTTGTTTAGGGCGTCATACCACAAACAGCCACCGGGTGCCATCCAAACTCCATTTAATTTGTTTTGATGCATTTTTCTGTCACAAATGTCTAAATGTCTCTGTCAATATTATTCCGATCACAAAAAGACCACCAAATATGGAATCCTGCGAGTCAGACCTTTCCGACGATATGTATTTTGTCAAGATTATTAAACGTTTTTATTCTAAAAGGTCATACATTGTGTAATATGACACTTGACACTGCCCACTAAGGGGGAGGAGACCACCAAAAGATTTTAAAGTACCATTTCCATGGTAACGCAATGTCCGATTTCAAAACGGTTTTCACTGGATGAATTTTGAGGTTTTAAGCTTTCAAATGATATATAATCTATGATGATTACTAAAAGATTTGATAGGGCAAAAAGACAACGAAAAAAAGAGCGCCAAGCGTCCCACAGGTGGGACGATGACAGTTAAGGGGTTAACTCATATTGACAATGATCATTAGATACAGTTGTCTACAAAATAGTTCAAAATGAGCTCCACCTCAACCAACTACAAGACTAAATAATCATGAGTAATAATAATCAAACGAAATATGATTCCCAGGGGAAAAAGGAATTTTAGGTGGCCACATGCCTGTGTCCTAGTTTAGTTTGCTGTATAACAATTGAAAACTGTTTGGAGACATGGAATAAGCAGATTATAATAGGGACATAGACAAGCATGACATACAAATTAATCATGATGAAGAAGTTCATTATTTCCCAACACTAAATGCAAGTTCACCCATTGCCATTTTGCTAAAGGAAAATTAATGATATATAAAGAAATAATATGTTGCCTAGACATGTTACTTTTACCTTTTTTTGTGTACATATTTTTACTGTGTTTCTGTATTCTGTTTTCAGTCTCACAGCACCATCAAAACCTAACATAAGCATGTTGTAAATACAGAAAAGGGCAGAAATAAATAAAAATGTTCAGGCATAAATGTGACAACAGTTTCTTGTCCATGACAAAGACAGTACATCTGTATAGGTTTTATTGCCCTTCCACCCCCAGGGGACCAGAAGTGCCCCCTGGAAGAGGAAAAAAACGGCACATTTCAAATGGCTGTAACTCAAAGTCCAATGAGCATATCAAAGGGAAAAACAGCAGGACAACTACTTATCCTATGTTTAATAAATAATGTTGGACACAGTTTTCTCACATTTACAGAAAGTTTGTAAAAAAGTGTTTTAAAAAGTGTTCTTAGTAAAATACCAAATTTCGACCTGGCTCTCAATAATATCGTAAAGATTTGCACAATGAACATATTTAGATATCCCTTTGTTCATTAAATATAGTATTTACTTTATTTAATTACTGAAAGGTTTTTAAACTACGTTACCCATAAGCCTTTGCCACTCTATCAATGGGACATGGCACTGTAAATTGTAGTTCCATACTTACGCTGTAGGGTTAGGGTTGGGATTTCGGTAAATGGGTAATTTCTTGCAACATAGCAATCTGTAATTGTTCAATGACAGTATTACTGAAGTCATAATGTCAGTAAAACATAGTTTGCCATTACGGGATCTTCCAGCTGAAGGTGGGTTATACCAGAAGGTTAGTTAAATATTTGTTTCTTCTCACTAAAAATAAAAATATATTTTTTATAGTTATAGATTCCTATCTGGGTCTAACCTAATGTAGAAACATATTAGTGAATCTCTTTTTCAAAGCAAGGGCCTATTGATTTCCATCGTATGAACCGGAGGGTAACTAACTGTGACAGCTGTGTACTGTGTAAGAAATAAATATAATAAACTATTTCAAAATGTTTAATTTGTGTATATACTGTGTATATATATATATATATGTATAGTATATATTTATATAAATGTTTAATTTTATATATACAGTATGTATATATATATATATATATATATATATATATATATATATATATATATATATATGTGTTTGTGTGTGTGTGTGTGTGTGTGTGTGTGTGTATATATATATATATATATATATATACGAATATATAATCCTTTCCCAAAATGTATCAATATGTCAAACCTTAAAGACAAATGTAGACAGATGTAGTACTGTATCCTCTCTCACCTAGATACTTAATATTAAAGACATAAAAATAGCAGTTCATTATAAAATTGTACGCAAATAAAAGCAATCAGTTTTAGTGAAATATAAAAATTTAAATAATCATTCTTATTAATACATTTATTATATTTTGGACAAAATGGAAACAAATATGTAACTGGGAAATATGTAACAACAAATATATTGTTATTATATTTATTTTATGGCATTTATTCATGTTTGGCATAACAGACAGTTCATGTAAAATTACCTATACAGAGATGCAAACAGGTAAAGGGGTAGAAAGGTGAGAACCGGGGACATGCTCCACAAGGATTTTTTTTAAAAGATATTTGTTTTACATGCTCATATGTAGTTACTTCCAGGTATTTTTTTTTTATATATTTGTATTTGTATATGTGTCATCCCAAGTTTTGCCACTGTAAGTATCATAAGTGAAACATATCATTAGAACACAGAACAAAAATAAAGATCATTGTTGGGTTTAATTTAATTTAGTTCACTGACATTTATTGATATGTCAATAAATGTGTAATTTATTAAAAAACATTCTTGGATTAGCTGGAAAGGGGCTATGACTTGCAGAATAAGTTGCAGAATACTGAATAAGTTTTAAAATTTCAGCATGTTTTCATGTTGCATTCCAAGCAGATCTGCCAGTTCTACAGACTCAGGGATAAGGATAGTGACTGCATCTTGCTCCCACTGCCATACATCATTGTTCTCCCCTTCTTCATATTTAATACTGCTCTTCTCTTTCTCATTGCCCTAATCTTCCTCATGCATTTTATCACCACTACTGTCACTGTTCTAGTCTTCATTGCAAGACACTACTGGAAACAATTATTGGTCCAAAACCTAAAAAAATAAGATGCAAGCTTATTAATTTGTGTCTTGATGGATGTATTGTTACATCATCTAGTACAATTGAGACCACAGATCTCGTTTGACTACAATTGGTCCATTGAAAATCACTTGTAGAACAGCATTTTCCATCTTAGAAATATTGCTAAATTATGACAAGTTTAATGTTTCAGATGCTGAAAAATTATTTTATGCATTCATGATTGCCTACTAATGCATTACTGGGTAAATGTCCTCGGTCAATGTCCTGCTCAATAAATAAGCTTCAGCTAGTTGTGTATGTAGTACTTGAGTAAAAATATGGTCACATCAGCCCCATTTTATTGTCAATACACTGGCTGCCTGTCAACTATTTTTTAAATTGTATTAATTACTTTGAAAGCACTGAATTGTCCAGCTCCCACAATCCATTGTGTCCACTTCAATCACAACATTTTGGGCTCTAACTAATAACTAGATATCTAAATCCACACAAGGAGGTAGATCATTCTCCTTTTTCTATCAAAAATAATGGTATATTCTTTCAAGATTTTTAAATTCAGTCACACTCTCTGAGTTTCAGTCCAGACTACTGACCATCACCCTTTCTCTTGCCACAGACATCAATAACAGAAACTTCTATGCTGCTTGCAAGACACCATTTTAACTTAGCCTACATAATATTGGTCATGGAATAGACTACTTAGCATTATAATGGAATGAAAGAGTTAATAAAACACGACTTACCACACAGTGCAAGGCAACCAGTGGACTTTCAATTCTGCTTTTCCCTACACACACACACACACAAAGTAATTATTATTTGAGCTGTTTAAGCAATTACTGGATAGGGCATAACATATTGTTTTATTATCTTTAAAGGCCAGAATCAGTCACTGAGACAAGCAAGTAGCCTAATAAAAGACATTTTACCTCATTTATTCTTTCCCCAGTTATTTTATCAAATAGGAAGATCTTCTGCCTACTACATTTTCGGCAACCTTAATGATCAAAAAACAAGGAAAGTTTATTAAGCAATGTGTGTCATGCTTTGTAGTTGAATCTCAAGTTAATAGTTATCATTTCATTTGTGAGGTGATCTGTGGTCCTGTCCACTTGTGTCCAAGTGACTTTGTCCTTGATTTTTGTGGATCAAGCAAAATGTACTGGGCTGGGTATCCAAAAGCCCTCCTACCTTAAAGGTGCAATAGGTGATTGTATTCAGAAATATTTTTTGTTATGCTAGTTGAAAGTCTCTTCACATCCTGATAGCAATCATTAAGTTAAGTGGTCTAAATGTATTTACTATGTATTTATATATTCTGTGGAAGGCGTAGGCCCAAGAAATGTATATCCAATCAAAATGCTCGTTCCAAGCATTTCTATTGGCTTTCCTACCTGCCTGTCAACATGTATTTGTATACCTCTGCGCACCCTGTTCGCGCAGACACGATACGTCATCAGCGCATTCACGTACGCTACGCAGACAGAGCGAGAATGGCAAGCAAACAACCTGACCTTCCTTCCTGGTATTGTAGTACTTTTACTAACTGTACTATGAAGTTTTCTCACCGGTTAATGACATGTGATGTATTGTAGTAATGTTGTCTCTGATCGTCTGATCTGTGTGCATTCATATGTTCGAAGGGGGGGGGTGGCTTTGGACGGCGATTTGCAGGGAGGGTGGTACGTTCGCTTTCAGTCCTATCAGGCTAAAGTTAGCATTTTCCAAGATCTCCTACTGCACCTTTAAGTCAATGATTGACATTAACCACAGCCCTTGGACACTGTCCACTTAAACACAGCTAAATAACTAAAGAACAAAATACTGTGAATTGGCTATGGCTACCAATGACCTGATGACCCAAATAAATTTAATTTGCCTAAAGTCAACTTTGTCTGAGAGCAAATTTATTAATAGTGTGTATTACGGTATACCACGGCAAACAAAACTTACCCTTTCTTTTCTTCTTCACATTTGGCCCCTCCTGACTCAAGGACTGGGAGATGGAAGAGGCAGCAGGTGGAGGACAAGACTGTGTAAGGGAGAGATCTTTGGGGATAAGAGATGGAGGAGAGACAGAGGTGGCAGAAGGTGCTGGTGAACAAATTGAGGTTTTTGTCCTTTTCTTCCTCTGTCGCAAAGACTTAGAGCATGGCAGTGGAGGTGGAGGTGGAGGAGGAGAAGACTGTGGAGAAAGAACAGCTGTAAAAGTAGTAGAAGATGGAGGAGAGAGAGAAGTTGGAGAGTGTGGGGAAGACAGAGAAACAAGGTTGAGTATAAATACAGTCTCAGACTCCTTTGTGAGATTCTTCGGCTGCTCCTCAATAAGGCTCTCCTGTTTCATGGTGAGGCTCTCCGGCTGCTCCACGGTGAGGCTCTCCGGCTGCTCCACGGTGAGGCGCTCAGGCTGCTCCAAGGTGAGGCTCTCCGGCTGCTCCACGATGAGGCTCTCCGGCTGCTCCACGATGAGGCTCTCCGGCTCCAAAATGGAACCACTGCACTGCTCCTGACTGGGGCTGTTGTGCTGCTCTGCTATGGGGATGTCACTGTCCAGCTGCTGTGCTGTGGAGGTTGCTTTAATACAAGTTTACATTCATTTCAAATCTGTATAATATTAACAAAGAAAAATACATGTATTTTAAATAATAATTATTTCTGAACACAAATCTTGCTCTTACCCTTAGTCAAGATAAATTCATAAGCCCTTCGCATCTTCTCCAAAAAATTTCTTGTGACAGGAGTGGGGTGCAGATGGGTAATTATGTCTGCAACCCACTTATTTGAAGCCTTTTTATTTTGTTTTCCAATAAATAAAATGGGCTTGTAACCCACTGCCTCAAGTTTCCGCACCTGAAATGAACAAAAGCAGTTACTACACATTAGTTAAACCCACTGAATTATTAGATACATTAGTACTGTATAAAGCAATTTTATTTTAAGGTCATTTAATGGAGTTTAAATTTAATCTTGTTTTTTATACGATCAAAGTTTAATTTCAGATAAGGCCAGTACTCTTTCATTTTCTACCATTGCCAACATGACTGACTCATTATTTGACAGAGAACACAACTTATTGTTTCTCTTTAGCAAAATTTAAAGACAAAGAGTCTTCCTTGTATGAAATAAGACTTAAGTTTATAAAGGCCACATCATACTTTTAACAGTCTATGATATTCACTATGTGACAAACATGGGCTTTCAGTTACACTTCAAATAACACTTATGAAAAATTGCATTTTACTTACTGCAACACGGGCAGAATCAATTATGCGCCCAACATTTCTGCTTTTCTTGACAGATTGCCCCCTCTGGCTATCCAGTGACACCACTTTGTAATTTATTTTTTGTTTAGTGGACAGACTTCCAAAACAGACATAACAACTTTTCGTGCTCGCCTGATTGGGAGTCTGGCAAGATGGGCAGGGCCGGAATTTGGGCCTCGTCATAACTTGACAAGAAATATAAAGTAGAAATATACACAAAAACAAAAAAAAGACAGACAAGGTGTTAAAATAGTTTTTGTAGGACCTATTGAGAGAAACAGAAAGATGGACAGATACAACAATGTAAATAGAGAAAGAGACAGTGAGCTACAGAGAGACAAGTACAGGTTAACAAGACGGACGTGGCTCTTAAAAGTGCCTTTGGTTTGTGTGTGTGTGTGTGTGTGTGTGTGTGTGTGTGTGTGTGTGTGTGTGTGTGTGTGTGTGTGTGTGTGGAGGGAGGTTAAAATAAAGGAGAATGTTGGAAGCTGGCAAACTTGAAAGACCTGATAAGAGAGAGAGAAAAAATATTGAACTCCTTACATTTTGACCAGTATTTTCTTCATCAGTGTTGACAGATTGTGCAGTTTTGAGTTGTACTACATGGAATAAAATGGGCTTGGACAGGTGGCATTTTGATATTTCTGTTGTACCCTTTTATTTCTTTAAGGCAAATGACAGACATGGAAAACGGTTTACAACGTAGCCTTCTTTAGAGAACACTTAATTTGCTTTATTATGCCATATGATGAGCCACAATATCGTTGTAGTTATGAATTAATTTGTATAGTTTATTATTGGTAAGATTTGTGTGTTTACTATATAATTTTGTGTGGATTTTGATCAATTACTGGAAAACACACCAATCTGGCAACAATGTTCTTCATCTGAACATTTAGAAATGGCTAGTGTTGTGATCGAGCTAACTTACTGTAATATGGGTAACTGAACACACATCATACAATCTCCTATGATATTATCTTGCATGATTATATGTGAAAAAAAATAAACAAGCTTGAATTTAATTAGCTAACTTAACTTAGCTAGCCTACTACACATTTGGTGCAGAACGTTATATTTTTATAATATCTGCTGTCATTTACTGCATCACGAAACTGCTACCTTGCATTTCTAAAGGTTTTAAACACAACTTCTTGACCTGATTAAACAGTTTTTGTTCCGTAAATTTAAGGATTGTTCCCATCTGTATTAATTAACTGTTCTACTTACCTAGCGGGAAATCGCAGTGGACCTTGGGATCGCGCCTTACAATGACGTCAGCACTACTGATTGATGGAGTTATTAATAAATAAATAAAAATAATAAATAAATAATCAATCGATCAATCAATAAACAAACAAACAAACAAACAAATACATAAATAAATAAATAAATAGATAAATAAATAATAGGTTGATTGCATCGCATTGCGCTGATTAATCACTGATTAACCAAACATCACAGCACATTAAATACGTTTATCATCATCAGCAAGCCTCCGACAAAAATACCAGCATTACCTAGGAAAACACTTACTGCTGTTGCTCGCTGGAGCGTTGTTAAAGTCACCGCTGAATGCTGTTTCACAGATGGCACTTTGATATCAGGCAAGGAGTGGTTTTTAAAATAAAAAATCAGTTAAATATGACCTGGGGGCCGCCAATCGACTTTATTGTAGCCTTTCCTTTTTTATTCCTATTTATCGTAGTCTCCACCCGTACATACTGCGGTCTGCACGTCAGATATCAACGCCGCGGGCTCAGGTCAGAAGTCTATGGGAATCCCTGCAAGTTACAACACGACGCCAAAGGGGTACCCAGTAAGTTAAAACATGACGCCCTAGGGATCCTGACCAAGCTTCAATATGTGACGAGTTGGGAGTGAGAACGTGTTGGCAAAAATGACTGTCCATGCCTTTTCTTTGCTAATTTGCCACTGCACATCTTTAGTAAATCCTAACAGTTGTTCTTTAAACGCTAAAAGAGTAAATCTGACCCTAATTGTCCAACATCTACTAAGTCCAGAGATAAACTCTACTTATTCCTCTGATGAATTTTTAGTAAGTGGCAATTAAAAAGTTAGCTATATGCATAGATTTACATATATTTTGAGTGTATTTTCATAACTCTTTTGTAAAACAGCATTCACCTTTAAATCCCCCCCCCAAAAAAATAAATAAATAAAAAAAAAATAAAAAAAAAATATATACAAAATAAAATTAATAAATAAAATAAAATAAAATAAAATAGTGGAAACCCAGCAAAGGCATTTAAAATCAAATAAATAAATAAATAAAAATAAATTAAGGCAGATTATCTGCTATAGGTTTGAAAGAAATAAATCAAGGCAAGTGTAATACATGGTTCACCACTAGATGCCTGTTTAGCCCTATTTATATTCAAATGAGTTTGTGCAATCCCTAGTTGCTGAGAAAAGCGTTTTCATAAAAAATATATTGCATACTTTTCCTATTAGGTTTTGCATTTGGATATATAATTATTCATTATCAAAGGCTATTTTTTTATCTTCTTGCTGAGCTAACTGATAAACAATCTCAAACTCTGTGTTATCGGTTGTGTTATCAATGCCCTTTAAATTAGAATAAAGACGGCATTGTTAATGTTTAGATGTTTTGATTTTTTTTAAAACAAAGTAGCCGGAAACCATGAAGAAAATATTACATCTTGAAAAATAAATAAAGTTACTCAAACCTGAATGACATTCTGCTAAATTACAGTAAACATCTATTGCATGTTATAATTTTACTGATAAAATGTCTCCTTACTGTGAAATGTTTATCAGTTCAATTCAATTACATAGTCACTTTGCAATAGTGTGGTTTGAGTGACTTTTTGTATTTCTTTATTGAACCATAGACTATATAATAGAATAGAATAGAATAGAATTAAAAATGGTTTTACACTTGACATTCTGTCCCCCTCACATCTGAAATGATGGTTATGCCCTGATCAGAATATTTATATATTTATTTATTTATTATTCCTTCCTTCCTTCCTTCCTTCCTTCCTTCCTTCCTTCCTTCCTCCAATTACTACAGAGTCTTAGCCACATGACGACAGTGTTTGGTCAATGTTCTGCAGAGTGAAATTTCAGCTTTTCATGAAAAATCCCAAATAAAAGTAGTGCTCAGTGGTTTTGGATCCTATATTCTCCTTGTTCTGGTATCAGCTGTTGTAATTAACAACCATCCTGAACTTGTGTCAAAATTATGTAGCATATTATGAGGTACTACACATATTGTGCACATAAGAGGTATAAGCTTGTGTACATAAATTTCAATCATAAAACAAACAAATGGCTATATGATTTAACCCTCTGGTTGTGTTCGGATTCCTTTCACACTTGTGGTGTTCCTGGTCAAAAATGACTGGACTCCAAACAATTGCTTATAAATCTCTCATTTTGCTATATTATTTTCTTTCATTTAGGACTGGTTTTGTGTTTCTATTTGCATCTGATTAATCGTAGGCCTCATTTATCCGAAAGTAGGCACCTCATTTTTTGAGTGAAAAAAGCATTTTTTATGAATAATTTTCACAATATGAGATTAAAAAAATATGAAAATTTGCACTATTTCTCACACTAGTGTGCTTTAATATTTAATCAGGAAGTTTGCTTTTAAATGCTTTAATTTTGTACAAAATTGCACAAAGTCACACTTGTCAAAAGTGGCCGGCCATTGAAAGTGAATGGGGAAGAATGAAAGTAAGAGAAACAACTAGTGTTCAGGAGCATGTTGTGCTTGCAAACATAAAGGCCTTGGACCTGTGCGTGTGTGGATGCATGTATACTCACACTATCACACACACGCACATCCATGCATACAAACTATTGTGAGTATTACACCTATTTCATCCTACCCTGAACTGCATGCAATATGCTTTTATGATAACTCTCTCTCTCTATCTCATTCTCTCTCTCACACACACACATGCTCAAAAATAGCATTGACTTCAAAAGAATATTTTCTTTCATCACATATAGGTTTTGAGGCTTTCATGGTCTCACAGAGTACTGGTGCTGTTTTTTTGTAATCTTCCCCATTCACTTTCAGTGGCCAGCCATTTTTGACAAGTGTGACTTTTTGCAATTTTGTACAAAATAAAAGCATTTAAAAGCAAACTTCCTGATTAAACATTAAAGCACACTAGTGTGATAAAGAGAGCAAATTTTTTATAATTTTTTGTTTGATATTGTGAAAATTATTCATAAAAAAATTTTCGTTTGTTTTTTTCACTCAAAAAACGAGGTACATACTCTCAGATCAATGAGGCCTACGATTAATCAGATGCAAATAGAAACAAAAAAAACTGTCCTAAATGAAAGAAAACAAGTTGACAAAAACAATGAATCCAATATTTGGTGATAATATAGCATAATGAGAGATTTATAAGCAATTGTTTGGAGTCTGGTCATTTTTGACACCACAAGTGTGACTAGGTGAAATAAAACCCACAAAAAATAACGAAAATTCTAAAAAAAAAAAAAAAAAAAATTCTGAGAAGTACATATACCCTGTGTGAACAATGTCAGTAAGTTTGAGTCCAATGCGATAACGTTGACTAGTATTTTTGGGAAAAAGAAAATCTGCTCTGGGTCAATTTGACCCGAACACAACCAGAGGGTTAAATAGCTGTTAGAAATAAAAGCAATCAATTGAAATTTCCATTTTTTGTTAACTGCAAGAAGTCAATGTCATTTTTTATTAGGAAGTATATAATGCAGGTCCAGAACATGGCTGTGATGGAGATGGTCACTGAGAGTCCACTGTGTCTAGTGGTAACCCGGCCTACACTGCAGAGCCTTCCACAGCCTGTGGAGAGCAGAACTAATGGGTCAGACAACAGTGAAGGTAGTGCTGGTATTGAGTAGCTATCATTTCACATGATGGAAATGGAATCCACCAGTTCAACAGATAGAAGTGTATTTTTTTCTGTCATATCAGGCAATAATAATGGACCTTTTCCTGTTATTATGAAAGCTATCCTTAGTACCCAAAATCACAAAGACTGTGCTTTTACTTGAAGGTTTCATTTTTACAGTTTACTGTCAGATAATATATATTTTTTTTTTTTCTCCCCATCTGGGTTATTTATCTGTTGCTTTATACAGCAATGTTGTTCAATTACATGTTTATATGTGGGTTTAAAGTGTTTTAGGTGAAGATTTCCCCATTATTTGCTTCTTTGTGTTCTTCTCAGGTTTTAGTAAAATTATGTAACATTTTAGGGCAAATATGCAAAATAGTAAACCAAAACTTGAAGCTAAAATAGCAAATATCTCCACGGCTACAGTAAATTTTCCAGGAGAAATGACATAAGCTGGAATAAATGTGAGCCAGACAGTACAGAATATGAGCATACTGAATGTGATGAACTTGGCCTCGTTGAAGTTATCAGGGAGCGTCCGAGCAAGAAAAGCTAAAACAAAACAGAAGATTGATAGCAAACCAGTATAACCAAAAGAAGCCCAAAAACCAAGAGCTGAACCTAAATTACATTCTAGGATGATCTTTTCTCTGTAATAAATGAAATTCATATATGGGTAAGGGGGGTATATTGTTAACCAAAGCACACAGATAATCACCTGTATTTTTTTGTTATCAACAATTTTTTATTTTTTCACACATAACACAACATAGTATCCAAAATAAAACAAAACAAAACAACAGACACATACTCAACATCTCAAGGTCCAATCAAAAGGGAGGGGGAGAGGGAAGGACAACAAGAACACAAAAGTCACTCCTTTATACAATCACGTA
Source organism: Schizothorax lantsangensis (assembly GCA_027422415.1). Classification (NCBI taxonomy): domain Eukaryota; kingdom Metazoa; phylum Chordata; class Actinopteri; order Cypriniformes; family Cyprinidae; genus Schizothorax; species Schizothorax lantsangensis. The sequence goes on from JAPDDO010000275.1 coordinate 92,156, forward strand.
TATCCAACAAAAAACCCTGCCAAGCATCAATGGTCGAAGGCCTGGCCCCAGCGACTCGCGCCGTTGTACATTCACATGACACTATTTGCAGGAGGCTACGGATCCAATATGTTTTTCTACACATGTGTGGTGTAAACCAGTTCTGGATTATGGTCTTCTTCGCAGCTGTAAAACCAGCAAGCAACATTCTCTTTTGCATCGAACTAATACAGAGACCAGAATCATCATTAAGAAGACACAAACTTGGGTTAACAGACCAATCAATTCGCAGTAATGATGACAAAACCAGGTTTACATGTGTCCATAGACTGATGACGACAGGACATTCCCAAAACATATGCAGAAAAGTGCCTGATGATGTAGTGTTACATATATGGCAGTTCAAATTTTACTGTAGTTTCATTTAAAATCTTTTGTAAGGAGTTATGTATGCTCTATGAATGGCTTTGAAGTGAATAAGATGATGAGCCGGATTTTTAGATGTTAAAATGAGATTAGACCACACTCTCTCCCAGTCGACAGATAAATTAAAGTCAGATAATTCCCTATTCCAAATAGTTTTAATAGAAAGAGGTTTTTTAATACAATCAATAATTTTATTATATATTCAGGAAACAGATGGCCAACCAGCAGATGGTGCAATCCAGTCCCCGCATAGGATGAGAGGAAATGGAAGAAGACCAAGGAACGCCATACGCTTTGAGAGCAGAACGTAATTGAAGAAAGACAAAATATGCGGATGCTGGTAGACAAAATTTGGTTCTTAATGTCTGAAATGAACAGAGGCCCTGGTTATCATATATATCACCGCACGTGTTTACACCTAAAGAAGACCAAGAGGGTTGGACAAATGTACGATTTCCGCATACTAAATTAAAATTGTGCCATAAGGGTGTACTGTTACAGAATTTGAAGGGTCCACCTATCCGATGTTCAACCGTTTTCCAGATTTTAATAGAGTTAGCCACAACCGGACCAAATTTATAATTATCCCCTTTTTTTCCTGTGCCAGTAAATAAAATATCTTGAAGTCTATTTGGTTTAACCTTGTCAGCTTCAATCACCCTCCATGAAACTGTAGATTGAGGATCAACCCAATTATGAAGAGCCTTAAGCTGGAATGACCAATAATCAGAGGTGGGTAGAGTACCCAAAAACTGTACTCAAGTAAAAGTAAAAGTACTTGTAGAAATATTTACTCAAGTAAAAGTAAAAGTAATAGTCTGAATAGTTACTTGAGTAAGAGTAAAAAAGTATCGGATAAAAAAATTACTCAAGTAGTTAGTTACTAGTTACTTTGGATCATATACTGAATATAGTCTATTTTTATTTATATAAGTGTATATATATATATATATATATATATATATATATATATATATATATATACACACAATATATTGCCAAAAGTATTGGGTTGCCCACTTCTAATGAACAGGTTTGACTATTTTAGTAATTTCAATGAGTACAAATCTTAATGTTAAAGCATATAATGATATTCTGTGAAATTGTGTGCTTCTAATATTATAGCAACAGTTTGGACAGGACCCTTTTCTATTCTAACATGACAATGCCTCTGTGTATAAGGCAAGGTTCAAAAAGAAAATTATTGATTCAGTCAGTGTGGAAGAACTTGACTGGTCTGCATAAAACCAAGTCCTAATCCCAGTTTAACACCTCTGGTGTGACTGTAAATGCAGACCTTGAGCCAAAAACTCATCACCAAACACCAATGACTTGTACATACACTATATAGACAAAAGTACTCGGACACCCCCTTCTTTAGAACAGAACAATGCACTTCCAAATCTGTGGCAACAACGATGGGAACATAATTCATGTATTTAAAAATTGTATTTCCATCTCTGTTGCAACAGTTTTGGAATTGTCTAAAATGACTGTATACCCATATGTACAAGTCATTGGTGTTTGGTGATGAGTTTTTGGCTCAAGGTCTGCATTTACAGTCACACCAGAGGTGTTAAACTGGGATTAGGACTTGGTTTTATGCAGACCAGTCAAGTTCTTCCACACTGACTGAATCAATCATTTTCTTTTTGAACCTTGTCTTATACACAGAGACATTATCATGTTAGAATAGAAAAGGGTCCTGTCCAAACTGTTGCTATAATATTAGAAGCACACAATTTCCTAGAATATCATTATATGCTTTAACATTAAGATTTGTACTCGTAGAAATTACTAAAGTAGTCAAACCTGTGCATTAGAAGGGGGTGACCCAATACTTTTGGCAATATAGTGTATATCTAGAGATATAATGTTTTTTTTAATGTAATTTATTTCAGTGATGCAAATCAGAATTTTTAGCAGCCTTTACACCAGTCTTCAGTGTCACATAATATTTCAGAAATCATTCCAATATGTTAATTTATTATCAATGCTGTTCTTTTTAGCTTTCTATTGATAAAAGAATCCTGAACACAATGTCACATGTTCCAAAAAATATTAAGCAGCAGAACTGTTCCCTGTTGAAAAAAAACAGCATATGCTGGTTAGGTATGTTTTGAAGCTGGGATGCTGGTGGTTTATGCTGGTCCTTTGCTGGTTTATGCTGGTCCTTAGCTGGTTTAAGCTGGTCCGACCATCTTAAGACCAGCACATGTCCAGCTAAGGACCAGCTTAAACCAGCTAAGGACCAGCATAAACCACCAGCATCCCAGCTTCAAAACATACCTAACCAGCATATGCTGTTTTTTTTTTTCAACAACACTGGTAATAAATCAATATATTACAATGATTTCTGAAGGATCATATGACTCTGAAAACTGGAGTAACAGCTGATAAAAATTCTGATTTGCATCACTAAATTAAATTATATTTTAAAGTATATTAAATATGTATTATATATGTATATAACCTCTGACACGGAGAATAGTGAAAACTCCTCACATGACCGTCTGAGAACCGTGAGAACATCTGATCATAACGAAACAAATGCACATTGACGGATCTTCTTCCGTCTGTTCTGCAAAATGTAAACAAATGTAGCCTTTATTTCTGCAAGCGTAAATACTGTGAAAATATCAATATTAATTGTGTCTAGGCAAAGGCATTCCTCCTGGAACAAACGCGGGTTTGGCGGGTGTTCATTTCATACTCTGTGACAGCTTATTTATTGAATAAATTGTATTTAATGCATAAGGTACATTTACAACAAACTGGTAACAGTTAATGTCATAGTGGTACCGTGTACTGTAATCAAATCTATACTTGTGGAACCGTAGACAGCACAGGCGGTGTTCATCTAATATAGATCTTCATAGCTAGCAAACAATAGCCTTTGCAGATGTGCTTTCAACTGACTGTAGATCCAAAGCCGCCCACGTCTTCAACGCTCTTGATGTTCTTAAACTTTGTTACAACTCTGAGTGAGAACCGCTTTGGACGACTCAGCACGTGCGGCGGGGAACTGAACGAATCATTCAAACTGATTCGCGAACCGATTCACTGGTCTGCCAAATGGTTTGATCACGCCTTTGAACAGAATAGACTCAAAAGAATGAATCATTCGCGAATGGGTATCGCTCATTTCCTAGAGAAAAGTAAACGGCGCCTTTGGAATAAATTGAAGCATATTTAATTTGTGTTGCATTAAGATAAAGTAACGAGAGGAGCGTCGCCCACAGTAACGAAGTAAAAGTACCGTTTTTTCACAAAAAATTTACTTGAGTAAGAGTAAAAGTACCCATTTTTAAATATACTCTAAAAGTATTAGTTTCCCCAGTAAATGTAAATGTAACTCGTTACTACCCACCTCTGGAACTGTAAAGGGTCTACTTTTATTTGTGTGCACTCACAATATCAACAAAACGTTTTATAAAATATATAAAATAATTTTATAAAATAAAGAAAACAATCCGCCGTCTCGTCTTGAACAGGAGCGCTTCACAAAAATAAACCAAAAGTCAGCGAATACATGACTCACAGACATGATAAATATATCTATAGAAATCTTTAAATTACTACTTAACGAAATAAATCAAATCGAAAACAAAAACTCTTTCATTATAATCCATGACGATGCACTTCTCTCTAAAGGCGCGCCTAATGAGGACAGGGGCGGCGACAGAGAATTTTGAACGCAGGTGCTGAGGGGGTGCTAGATCAATGACAGGGGGAGCCAGGCAATTAATAGTAAATATGACCAAAACAGGTTGTTATTATTATTATTTTATATGAATAATAAAATCGCTGTACAGGCGCATTTCAAATGTTTATGAGGAATGTGGAAGTATTATCGCGCTTAGCCTACTGCATGGGGGCGCGCACGCAATTATTTTTATTTATTTATTTTTTCCTGCAGAAAGAGCTTATACTCCCGTCATTTTTGGATGTGCTTTCTGTCGTCTCATGCAGTCTCCGTGAATGGAGCGCGTCACAACAATGAACCAGCTCACAGACATAAGAAATAAATCTTCAGAAAGCTTGAAAACCAATAAAATATATATATATATATATATATATATTCTCTGATTATGTAGTCCGTACAGGTGTATTTCTCTATTAAAGGCACGTCCACTGTGGAGATGGCGAGTCTGAGAAAGCACTAGTTTATTAATAAATAATTAAAATGTCTTCTTTTTCCCCGATGCATTCATAATCATTACTTTAGCCAGTGCTTTGCGGCAAGCTTTATGCGTGCGTTTGAGCGCGGAATAATACGCCTAAATGCCTATATTAAAGGATGGTTTAGTAGGTTATTATACTATCAATTTAATATAAACATGCAAATAGTTGACTAGAAAAATCTTTAGTCGGGGCAGGCCAATACTTGGCACAAGGAACCGATCCATTTTTAAAATAAAATGCTGACATTACGTGCGACTGCAAATCACGTTATTGCATTGCAGTATTTATGCATGTGTTTAATGAGTCAAATGTTTTTATTTTATTTCATTTTTTATGGGGGTGCTATGGGGGTACTTTGGTTTTTCTTGGGGGTGCTGGAGCACCTGCTAGCCCCTCCGCCGCCCATGAATGAGGAGATGGCCAGTCAGAATCATCATCTTCATCTTTGCGACACTGACACAGAAAACACCAGTTTATTAGTAAATAATTCAAATATCTCATTACTATTTCCTCCTGACACATTCATGGTAATTACTTTTGCTGGGGCTTTACGGCAAGCTTTATTGCGTGTATTTGAAGCAGAACTCTTCAGCTGCGCTGACGGCGCGCTCGCTGCTGCGGGACTCTAAACACCGTCGAGCCGCTCTTGACAGTCGCGACACGGTCTCCTGTTGTTTCCACCAGCGCGGCAATTTTTTTCATCACTAATTGATGGATGTCTAAAATATAAAAATAAGGAGAAGCCTAAAACAGGCCCGAGGCCCGGCCCGCGTCTGAACTATAACATGAAAATTGGCCCAATCGAAGCCCGGCCCTAGAGAACTGTATAGCCTGCATTTTAGACGCTTATATTATGCTCGTTTCCCGTCCATGCAATGAACGCATGTTATTGAATTATGTTTTTTTTTTTCTTCTTTTAGAACATTAAAACTGCTCAGGTAATTTCAGTGGTAGGCTATGATACATATTTGTGCATTAAACTCCTCCTAACTCGCAAACTCCCTGTGATAGCTCAAAAATATTTCTGCCCGTTTTCGCTCGTTGTCAGCCTCTGCTTTTCTGCAACAGACTGAAGCCTCCGCATGAATTCAGCGCGCCTTGCATTCAGCTAATAAAAGAAAAATGCTGCAATTTTCTGGAGTTATTTTATGATTGTTTGGGCAGTCTCAAGCTATAGCTTAAACTTCTCAAAATACAGTCCGCTTCAGATTAGTTTTAATCTATGCACACAAAAAATTAACGTAATCTTTATCTAATTCTGATTGGGTGGTCAAGACAGTCATTTGGGTGGGCTCAGCCCACCCCTGCCCATGCCTGGAGCCGGCCCTGCTCTCCAGTCTGGTTTGTTTGTCGGACTAAAATCGCAGATTTTACCTTATGATTGGTCAGATCGCCTGTCAATTAAACTTCCTGCGAAGGGTCAATTGTGCCAATTTTTTTCCACATGCAAAGAAAGAATTTTCAGATTCAGTAATCTTTTTTTTACACTATATTTTAGCCTTTTCCTAACCTTCTTAAGTTATTGTACTGTGTCAGAAGACTTGTATATATACCACAGAAAGTACAGTAGTATGCACCCTTTTTGGAGTTTGAATTGCGAGAGGAAATTACATTGTTCTTATTGTTTTTTAAAGTTTTTATTTTTTTTCTTTCAATTGACAAACATGCCAGTGTTATTATCTATATAATCCAGTTTTGTAAAATAATCTAATTCCCTTATTTTGCTTTTAGAAAGAAAATATACTCATCAGATGATGAGCCTCATGACACCCCCCACAAAAAAAAGAAAATTAATAGAGAGAAAGCTCCACCTGCACCAAAAGTTCCACCGGCATCAAAAGTCCTGCCTGCACCAAAAGCTCTAACACCCCTAAAACACATCAAGACAAAAGGTAAAAATACAATAAAACCAGTCAAATGACTGCTGGACATAAGTGTTTGTGACTGCTGAGCACTATTTTTTTTTCAGGTCCTGTTGTACGACCTCTGCTTACATCAAGCAAAGCAGTGAACTATTTCAGCAATTGTAAGTTTTAAATTTTGAAAACTGATATTTATGGATGTTTTAAGCACTTTGTGCCATGCTCATGAATGTTCCATAACCATGGTAAAATCAATTTATTGCACAGTCTCTTGTGACTTGTCGGTTTATATCATTCTTTTCTTTTTCAGCTTCACCCAATTCTATTGCTATTTTAACAGTTTGGACAGAAATACTATCATTACATTCATAACTTGAGGATTTACATACTAAGCATGATTTAATAATAAACATTTGATTGCTAATTAGAAGCAATAGCACTCCCAAGCTTTAGTAAGGCTTTGTGTAGTACAAAATCTTGTTTAACATGCAAACATAACACATCTACATACCAATTCATTCAACAGCATTTGTTAATCACCACCAAAGGGCCATGGAAAAGCCACAGCAGGCCTGTTTTGAGACTTTTCCCAGCTGTCAAGGTAACGGGCTCTACATGAGTACTGTAAACACATAATGTAAAAGTTGTAAATTCACAGCATTTATGACTCAAAAGGCTGACTCCATGACAGGGTGGGTCAAGTTTCTGATCGCTGAATAGACACCGCTGACATGCAGTTTGTGCACAATTATTATGCAAGTTGATATTCTGATCATGTTTTTATTCCAAGTACATTTTACCAATTCCAAATAACAATCTCAAAAACTACTAATCATTTATAAGTGTTCTATAATTGTTAAGAGCACTGGAAGTAAAAAACGTTTTGTATTCAGGTGTGCAAAAATAAGCATTTTTTCTTTTACAGGTAAAATTGGCCAGAAAAGAGATTTAACTCACAATTTAAAGTAAAAAAAAAAGTAAATGCCCAGGAGAAAGACGCAACACTATAGCAATTGCAAAATTGAGGAGTGACCACTAAGGTAAAGTCCTGAAAAATGACCCCTAAATAAGACAAAACACATTACAACACACAGTGTTGTAAAACACATTAAGACCGATTTTTTAAAGACTTTATAAACATAGGTTGAGACTGGCTCTTGAAGGACCACCACCACATCCTCTCATACCACTGTTTGAAGAATTTGTCTCCATAATCTGGCAGTAAGTTTTGGGAGTCCATCTCTTACCCTGAAAGGTCCGTCTTGCTCATTGTTAGAAGCAGCTCACACCATGACTCCCTCGTCACCGTTGCTGTCATCTGACTTGAACTATCTATATCCAATCCATAAAACCTATCCATAAAACTTTTTAAAAAACCAGTCTTCATCTGTTTCATGACACTTCAGCTTGTGGTTATGTGATATGGTTTGTAATTGGTAAAATGTACTTGGAAAAGAATTTGATCAGATATATGCATGCGTAATAATTATGCACACACTGTAGATGTTTAGTCATGTGCTTATTCTGCCTAATGTCAGAAGTTGCAAGACTCTTTAATGAATGAAAACCAGCCATTAAAAATGAAAATGTCATGTCAAATTACTTAATTACATACTAAATTTACCAGTACCATCATTCTCAGCTCCAGATGTTCCCATGAGCTTCTCCCAGGCAGACGAGCCACAAGATTCTTGGGGTGAACACTCACCTAACATTCAACGTAAAAAAAGCATTAATTAGTATTTGGTAAAAGAAATCAAAAGGATGATTACTGCACACACGAGCCTCACACTATGTAATTCAGCATTTTCTGTACAATCCATCAGAAAATGCATTTTCTGTGCTGAGACCTTCAAGTGCCAAGCAAGACAGAACACCACGTAAGTTGTATGTCTCATAGGGCTGTGCAATTAATCGCATGTGATTATCATGCACATCTCGTCAGTAAATCCAGTTCTGTGATTGGCACTAAATCGCCATCACCTGTTTTCAAATGGAGCGGCAGTTAATACACAGAGCCTAATACATAGTTCACTGACAAGCTAGGCAATATCGCGTTCATAATCAAATGCGATTCATCTTGCGATTAATTACACAGCCCCAATGTCTCACTTTTGGTAAATACTGTAGCATTTCATCAAGGGTTGCTATAGAAAATGTGTTTGTAAGAATAGCAAGAATGTAAAACTAAATAAGCTAAAATACAAAGCAAGAGAGCACAATTCAGTTGCAGCAGTAGAATGAGTACCTTTTGTAATGTCAATTAAGCTCATTTAAGAGAGAGCTTCTTTCTTGCAGACCACCAGCTGGAAACTTGGGAAGAACACCCATCTACCACTCGAGGTAAAAAGCATTAATTAGTATATGGAGAAATCAAAAACACATTCATTGCAAATGAGTCACAGCCTATACAACATGAGTACAAGCTAATACAAAAAAAAATTCTGTATAACAAGAGAACGCATTCTCTGTCCTGAGACTCTCTCAAGACCAAAGACCATCAACCACACATGAAGGAAGAATGCAGAGTAAGTAAAAAATAATAATAATAAAAACATCTGTCAATTTCAGTCATTACTGGGGTATCACCTAAGAGCCATTGGGCCAGATTTACTAAACATGCCAAATTAGCATTAGAGCACAACTCCATAAAAGCACCAATAGGAGGGAAAATTCTGCGTGTGATTTGCGCACATTACAGAACAGATGCAGCCAGATCATTTCCATAATGACCAGAGCAATCTACCAAGTGCAGCGCAAATTACCACCTGCTTTAAGACATGCCCTTTTTGGGCATTAAAAATGGAGCAAATACCAGTAATTTGATGAGCGCAAACGTTATTAAATCGCATTACATGATTCATTTTAATACTCTCCTCCCATAAATTTTGCGTCTGAAAGGAAAACTCTTACAAATGCATATTCAATAAGGTCAGGCGCAAAAAACAACTGTGTCCACAAATTTTCAGCGCCAATTCTTTACTGCCTCTTCTCTATTCCTCTTTAGTAAATACTGACAGTACTATTTTAACGCCAAAAGACGGTTTGCGCTGGCGCAAGCTGTTAGTAAATCTAGCCCATAATGTATCAGTTTCATGCACTGTCATGGTAGCAAATGCAACTTACCAACTTCATCTTTCTCAGCTCCAGTTGTTCCAGTGAGCTTGTCCAATGAAAATGACCAAGAGCATGCTTGGGGTGAACACCCATCTAACTTTCAAGGTAAAAGAACATTCATAAACACATGCAGGAAACACATACACTGCAAATTAATAACACTAGGTAACATACAATTTTTCTGTACAATCCATCAGAGGACACAATCTCTGAACTGAGGCCCTCAAGTACCCACCAGGCAAGAACAAATAGTAAGTAATTTGTATTTTTAATGGGCAGTAACTACTGAAGAGTGAATTATTATTTATGCACATCTAGCTGTGGATTAATCACAAGTAATTAATGTATTAATTACTTAACTAACATGAAAAAACAATGATCCATACATTTATTGCGGTATGTATATTGTAATAGTAAAGTGTTACCATTTTTACTTTAGATTAGGTCATGGAATATTGGAAGATTTCATTATTTAAGTGTTTCAAACCAAATTCTTTTTGACAATAATTGCATTGGTATTAGGAGTTCCTTAAAATGTTTATAAATAAATTAAGCCTATCCACAAAGCAAAACACAACCACTTTAAAATAATGTAATAATAATAATCCAGTGTCATCTCTTCTCTTATTGTGATAGGTATACAGTTTGTACAGTCTAAAAATCATTATTTCTATGGAATGTCCCCATAAAAAAATGGAAACCCAACACGTGTGTGTGTGTGTGTGTTTGTGTGCTTAATGTATTTGTTAATATTTTAAGGAACACTGAATATGAATTCAATTAATGTCCAATAACGGCTGGTTTAAAGCACTTAATTAATGACATTTTCCAATTTTCTGTAACAATCTAAAGTGAGAAATGTTTATGGTTAATAAGTTGTTAACAAAGCATTATCTAACTCATTACATATGAGCTAATTAAACAATAACACATTGTTAATTACAGTGACAATGAATGAAGAACTTACTATTTATATGCAGTATTAATGTATTAATTACAGTTTATGAACTATTACCAATTAACCAATGGTTTGAAAATTATTTAGAAGTGCTTTGTAAGTGTATACTTATTATAAAGTAAGCATAGTGCTCAAGATAAGATATCACTAATAGCTAATCAATAACTACTATTTTTTTTCAGGACTATACGAACTACTATACTATATGGTATTAATGTAAATAATGTTTGTATATAATTAAGCACAGATCATGATAACCCACTAATAATGACTAAGTATTAACAAATCCTTCTAAAGAAATTAGTGACCCAATAATCATGGAGCTGTATTCTAAAGTGTTACCAAAATTTGTTCTGCACAAATCACATAAATTTCATAATTTGGGTTCAAAAAGACTAAATTCGCAAAATTCAATGACTTTGGGGCACTAATAATTTTGTAACTACAAAAATTGTAAAAAAATTCATTTTCATTTCCATTTTGCTCAGGAAACTGAGAGGACCCATGGTTTGATGCCTCTGACCACAATATGGAAGCACTGACCACGAGGCTACAGGCTCCAGTCTGCTTTGTTTTTGTTTTGTTTCATTTTTTTAATTCAGTTTTACTTTCCCTAAATTTAGTTTTGTGTTTTTTACTTTTCTGGATCCTGTGATTTACAGTTTAATCCAGCTTAATCATGGAAACTATGTGCAATCAAATGGATAAAGTTATAAAGTTACAAGTTTTTAAACATTAAAATAAAATTGTTTTAGGCTGATGATACACATGGGCAACTTTTTTGAGAAATGTTGCTTGGGCACTTTCCCGTTGAGAATGGGTAACAAATTTCTATTTGGATACTTTAGATCGGTCGTGGGCCCTGTTTCTCACTTGGTTGCCTGTTGACAGCAACGTTGCCCAAAACGTTGCCCCATGTATCATCAGCCCAAGGCTTTAAGCATGTAGCCATATCTTTAGCAACGTAATTTTTATGACGTGATAGTTTTATCACATTTAAGAGCTTTTTGTGCTTGCAGGTGCTTCTGGTGTGAGACGATGGAGCTGCATCACTAATCAATGCACACGTACGTTACATTGAAATACTAAATTTGTAAAATTATACATTTTATAGTTTAATAAAAATTCTCTCCCAGATAAACCTACTGTGTTGCAGCTGTTGAGAGGGCAATTCTGGAGGCACTCAACGAATTGGACATGAAGATCAATCATCTAACTTCAGTGGTCCAGTCCCTTGCAGCTAACAGCCGTTCCAATGCTCCAGTGCTGGTGGTGGACAGTGAGGATGATGTCTTTCCTCTCAAAACCATGGAGGAACTAGACAAACTGGAAAGACAATTATCAGAAAAAGCAATGATGCAAAAGATGGTAAAAATCATTGACATTTGTAGGTTAAACAGTTGTAGTGAAGTAAATAATGTCTATTATATACCTGGTTTCACAGACAAGGCTTAAGGCTAGTCCCAGACTAAAATGCATGTGTGAGCTGTCTTAACTGAAAATAACTTGCAATGACATACCTTTCAATATGTCAGTGTCCTTGTTTTGCCTCAAGATGCACACAGCATTTTTATAAAAGCAAAACTAAGACCTATAGTCCTGATTTAAACTAATCCCTGTCCAGAGCTGGGTAGTAACTGATTACATCTAATCTGGATTACGTAATCAGACTCCAAAAATTAAGTACTTGTAATTAGATTAAATTACATTTTATAATACTCGTAATCAGACTACAGTTACTTTTTTTATGGATTACATGATTATTTACATAATAGCAATAGATTATTCAGAATTTAATTTTCCCCCCAATTCCTCTTTTTCATCTTTTAAATTTTCCGTTCTAAAATAGTCTGCTGCTAATATACATTCAGAAAGGCTTCAGGTTTTGTGGACATTCACACAGAGATCAGTCATTAGTCAGGTGGCAACAGTGTTTGACCACTGGATTTACAAAAATAATTTCAGGTTTAAGAACATTGCATCTACTGATGATGAACACGTTAATTTTTATTTGAATCATTACTCTGTAGGTTGTTTAACCATGTATTTTTATGTCTTTGGAAGGCTTTTGTCTTTCAAACAGTAAAATGCACAAATTCAAAAACTTTTTTGTCATTTGATCCTCTTTCACCTAATATATTTACTTGAAGTACTCCTGAGATTTTAAAATAAATATTTTAATAATTAAGTATCACTTTTGCATGTTCATTGGTTCTCTGACATTGGTTATGGTCACATGAATATTGATTTTTTTTAGTAAGTTTTTTAATTGATTTTAAAATGCTTTATTTTTTAATATTTTTAACATTTAATATATATATTTTAATTGTGATTTAAATCAGTATTAGCTTTTCATTAAACTCATAAGCCCCCTGCAGTTCCTTCACAAACACCAGTTTGGGAAACCTTGATATAATATAATGTTTAATGCACTTCATGCTGTTAATAACAACAGCTAAAATATATTTACTTTATCTTTTTTATGTCCATATGGTACTTTGATTATCCTATTTAAATCAATGTGATAGACAAGTTAGGTCAAAAGTAATCTAAACGAATTCTAAAAGTAGTCTGATTACATTATTTAAAATGTGTAATGTAATGGATTTCATTGCTAACTACCCAGCTCTGTCCCTGTCAGTGAAACAGGGCCATAATGTTTGTGCTTGTCTGTAACGTTTTGAAATTACCTTTTATTTTAAGGTGAACAGGTTATCCATCAGCGGAGGACACACACTGAAGAAAACCATATGGAGAATATGCTCCAAGGTTTTTGGTCCTGTAGCCAAACAACTGAACTGGTGTGGAAGGGGAGAAAAGCGAGGAATCAGGAAAACAAACATAGGAGCACTCCTAATAGGTACGTCCAAAATGTGTACAATGTACAGTGTATGGGTAACACTTTACTTTAAGGTTCATTAGTTAACATTAGTTAACTACATTAGTTAACATGAACTAAGAATTAACAATACTTCTACAGCATTTATTAATCTTAGTTAATGTTAATTTCAGCATTTATTAATGCATTAAAATCATAAGTTGTTCGTTAACATTGGATAATGCACTGTGAATTAACATGACCAAACAATGAACGCCTGTATTTTTATTAACAAACAATAACTAAGATTAATAAATAGTGATAGTGTAACAAATGTGTTGTTCATTGTTCACTAATGCTAGTTAAAGCATTAACTATAATGTTAACAAATGACACCATATTGTAAAGTGTTACCAGCGCATGCAATAATTTTATGCAATAACTGTTGATACAGCTCCATAAAGCGTGATTACTGCTCGTGAGCTTTTCATACAGACTTAGGCCTACATAATATCTTTATATATTATGATGCATGTGCCCACCAGCAGATGCATGCCGTTTAAACAGTGTAAAATGTTTCATACACACAAGAGCATTTTAGAAATGGAAACTTTTGTTTTAACATTAACACAATTAGGCTAAGTGACCGAGAACTGTTGATGAACCACAAAATCTGCTGTTACCGCGACTTGATTAAACCACAGAAACACCTATTTGTCAAAATTAAGGTAATACTTTATCTGTTCGATTTACTTCATATAAAATTAAATATATATTTGGCTGACCACCACACATATTAATGACAAAGAATCAGGCTTCGTACCTCAGTTTTCCCGCGGCGATGTCTTCCAAGTGCGATGTGATGATCTGTGGAAGAAGCACGTGCGCAGTAGTGATGAGGAGTCGACTCCAAAACAGTCGATTCCTTGAATCTGACCAGCCCAGTTTTCGAAGTAGACTTAATATAAAATTATTAATATTCGACTCAGGCTGTCTCCCCACTAATTTGGGAGTCACACTAAAAGAACGTGAAACCGATTACATGAGAGACAATAGCATAGCGAAGTTTAAAGTTTTTATGACTGAAGCAGAATTTCAGCACCACTGGAAATGAACAGCGACCAATCATTTTGAAAGCACATACATGAAGTATGTTATATTACATCCTAAAACGCTGACTGACATTAAAACAGTTGACAAGCATTAACTGCACATCAATTCTCTATATTAATTAGATTTTATTAGCATAGGCTAATCATTCTCAGGTAGTAACTCGGCTCTCGGGATCATATGAACAATTAAATAGACGTATGAGACGAAATAAATGTCTCATTTTACGTTATTTTGCGCAGTTAATGCATGGATTTGTTTGGGTTGGCGTGCACTTTATGTATACAAGCACGAAAAATATTACTAATTCGAGATCATTTAATTGATACTGACACACATTATGGCTTTACTAAAGGACAGATGTTGCAAACATTTTTTATGCTTTGCTTATGTATATCATTGTCCAAATACATAAGAACCCAGTTAAATAAAACATATTTTGCGGATTTAAGTAACCAATAAGTGAAAAAAGTTGTATTTGTTAAACTTATTCTAGTTTTACCTTTTTAACATACAGGAGCAGCTCTGAAGAATCCCGTGCTTCCCACGCCAACTGAAGCAGAGGCTGAAAAACTTATTAAGGATTATCTCCGCTTGGCCCCAGGGAGAACGCCGTCTTAATCAACTTGCTTTTTTGTTGTTTGTTTCTTTGTTTGTTTCAGGATTAAATTAATAATAATAATATCATAACAAATGACTGCTTAGTTTCATTCACTGTTAATAAAATGATACAAATCATTCAACAGCTGTTGTGTTCTTTCATTCTGAGTGGAAAATACTCGGGTTTAGTTATCATACTTATCATATATGTGTAGACGCTAGTATAATCAGTGTAACTGCAGCTGTTATCAATAGCAGTAAATATGAATGAACGTCTAAAACGTCTAATTATGAACGACATCTATGCTATGTAAATCAGATGTCTCATAGACTTAACATTCTAACATTTAACGTCTATAATACGTCCACCAGATGTCCTTGGAACGTCGGGAAACGACGTCTATGCGACGTATTCCAGATGAGCAAACGTCCTTAAAAATACGTCTCCCAGATGCAAACGCACACATCCCACAGACGTCCCCGCAATGTATGCTATGTGCTATGGGCTCAGTGCTAAAAATCTTTTCTACAGATAACCAAATTACAAGCAATAGCAGAAAATAAATTTAAACAAGTTCAATAAACAGTGCTTTTCAGGTTTTTCAGCTCAGTCTAAAAGAAATCTGTGTAGTTTGCTTTCACTTTAAGAACGAAAGCACGGATTTAATAAACTGATACACATGCCTTTTCTTTCTCAACTGTTTAAGACATATGCCTAACCAACTGTGTTTACTAGGATATTAGCCAAAATGCGCATTTTGATGTAATTTTGTCTGTATTTATTCATCCATGCACAAAAAAGGGGAAGAGAGCTCAATTTAGTATTTGCACAGTGTAGACGCGGCTGTGTGTGTGCGCTTCAGATGTGTGCACAGAAAACTTCTCACACAGTGCTCGACTGTTCCCCCAACTATCCCGAGCATATTTTATGCTGGCCTTGTGCCTTCGGGCAGTCCTTATATCGAGTCCTGATACGTGAGTTTGAACAAGAATGCACGGATTGGCGGTAATGCAGAGATGGACATTATGTGAAAATGTGGACAGTGCCAAAATAAAGGTGCCTATTTATAGTACAGATATCGATGCATCCTATCGTCAGACATCGTATCGATCCATATCGATGAATCGTTACACCCCTAAGTATTATCACACTTTATTATTTTGTTTACTATTTTATTTAAAAAGAAAATCTAACTAAAACTAAATGCTCACAAAATCTACTACATATACTCTATAAACACTCCTAACAGTGAAATTCGCTAAATGAAATGAGTTCATTTAACTCAAAAATGTAAAAAAGTTCATTCAACTCAATATATATTTATGTGAACTCAAAAGCTAATTAGGAAAAGCATAACTCAATCTAAATAAGTTACTATAAATTATTTAAATCTATTATTACCATACAGTCTATGATTATTACATCTAAATGGATGACCACAAAATATTTAAAAGAAATATGAGCTTAATTCATGATTTCTAACATTGTTTTTCGAGAAGTCACGTTTGTACAACATAGGGCTAGATTATTATGCTTTATATCTTTCATAACTAATTAAATAGCCTAACTTAGGATATTACCTTTCATAACTAATTAAATAACTAAGCTATAATATAATAAATACATAAATCTATTTCGTATTAAGCATAGATTAATCCTTTTAAATTAATTAATTTTACTGGAGACAAAATATTATCCGGGTGTTTTTCAAAAACCGCCCAGCAGGCACACAACGTCATATGACGTTGATATTAGGTTAGATTTAGGTCGCGACGTCAGGTGACCAAAATTCAATGTCAAGCCAACGTCTAATGACAACGTTAAATTGACGTCCAAGACCGACGTCAGCTGACGTTGATATTTAGTTGTTTTTAGGTTGTGTTGTAAAGTAACCAAAATCCAACGTCGAACCAACGTCTCAAGCCAACGTCACATTGACGTCAAATACTGATATTTAGTCGTCAGGTATGGCAACCAAAACCCAACGTCTGCTAGACGTCATAATGGTAACGTCAACACAACGTCAAATTCTAACATAATTTGACGTTGATCTTTAATTAGTTTTAGGTTGTGGGATTAACTAACCAAAATCCAACGTCAAGCCAACGTCTTAAACCAACGTCACACTGACGTCAAATTCTGATATTTAGTCGTCAGGTATGGCAACCAAAACCCAACGTCTCCTAGACGTCATAATGGTAACGTCAACACAACGTCAAATTATAACATCATTTGACGTTGATCTTTAGTTAGTTTTAGGTTGTGGCATTAACTAAACAAAATCCAATGTCGAGCCAACGTCTCAAGCCAACGTCACCTTGACGTCAAATACTGACATTTACTCGTCAGGTATGGCAACCAAAACCCAACGTCTCTTAGACGTCATAATGGTAACGTCCACACAACATCAAATTATAACATCATTTGACATTGATCTTTAGTTATTTTTAGGTTGTGGCATTAACTAACCAAAATCCAATGTCAAGCCAACGTCTCAAGCCAACGTCACCTTGACGTCAAATACTGATATTTACTCGTCAGGTATGGCAACCAAAACCCAACGTCTATTAGACGTCATAATGGTAACGTCAACACAACGTCAAATTCTAACATCATTTGACGTTGATCTTTAGTTAGTTTTAGGTTGTGGCATTAACTACCCAAAATCCAACGTCAAGCCAACGTCTCAAGCCAACGTCACCTTGACGTCAAATACTGATTTTTACTCGTGAGGTATGGCAACCAAAACCCAACGTCTCTTAGACGTCATAATGGTAACGTCCACACAACGTCAAATTATAACATCATTTGACATTGATCTTTAGTTAGTTTTAGGTTGTGGCATTAACTAACCAAAATCTAACGTCGAGCCAACATCTTAATCCAACGTTACATTGACGTCAAATACTGATATTTAGTCTTCAGGTATGGCAACCAAAACCCAACGTCTTGTAGACGTCATAATGGTAACGTCCACACAACGTCAAATTATAACATCATTTGACGTTGATCTTTAGTTAGTTTTAGGTTGTGGCATTAACTAAACAAAATCCAATGTCGAGCCAACGTCTCAAGCCAACGTCACCTTGACGTCAAATACTGACATTTACTCGTCAGGTATGGCAACCAAAACCCAACGTCTCTTAGACGTCATAATGGTAACGTCCACACAACATCAAATTATAACATCATTTGACATTGATCTTTAGTTATTTTTAGGTTGTGGCATTAACTAACCAAAATCCAATGTCAAGCCAACGTCTCAAGCCAACGTCACCTTGACGTCAAATTCTGATATTTAGTCGTCAGGTATGGCAACCAAAACCCAACGTCTCCTAGACGTCATAATGGTAACGTCAACACAACGTCAAATTCTAACATAATTTGACGTTGATCTTTAGTTAGTTTTAGGTTGTGGCATTAACTAACCAAAATCCAAAATCAAGCCAACGTCTTAAGCCAATGTCACACTGACGTCAAATTCTGATATTTAGTCGTCAGGTATGGCAACCAAAACCCAACGTCTCCTAGACGTCATAATGGTAACGTCCACACAACATCAAATTATAACATTATTAGACGTTGATCTTTAGTTATTTTTAGGTTGTGGCATTAACTAACCAAAATCCAATGTCGAGCCAACGTCTCAAGCCAATGTCACCTTGACGTCAAATACTGATATTTAGTCGTCAGGTATGGCAACCAAAACCCAACGTCTCTTAGACGTCATAATGGTAACGTCCACACAACGTCAAATTATAACATCATTTGACATTGATCTTTAGTTAGTTTTAGGTTGTGGCATTAACTAAACAAAATCCAATGTCGAGCCAACGTCTCAAGCCAACGTCACCTTGACGTCAAATACTGACATTTACTCGTCAGGTATGGCAACCAAAACCCAACGTCTCTTAGACGTCATAATGGTAACGTCCACACAACGTCAAATTATAACATCATTTGACATTGATCTTTAGTTAGTTTTAGGTTGTGGCATTAAAGGGATAGTTCAGTTTGAAATTAAAATTTGGTATCTATCAGCTTACCCCAAGGGCATCCAAGATGTAGGTGTCTTTGTTTCTTCAGTAGATCCAATTTTGATGTTTTTAGGTCAAACCGTTCTAGTCTGTCAGTCATATAATGGCAGGTATAGTCCACTGTCTCTATAAGAGGGAAAAAGAACATGCACAGAGAAATCCAAATTAAACAATTCCCCATCGTAACTACACATTGATGGCCTAAGAGACGAAACGAGCGGTTTGTGTGAGAAAACGAACAGTATTTATATCGTTTTTTACCTCTTGTACACAACCATGTCCAAGTGATCTGAGTGCGCACACACATCCGGTGTGTGACGTGTGTGTGTGCGCGCGCTCTGGCTCAGCGTCAACGCTTGACGGAGGGCGTGTCTGAAGCGTGGTGCTTTCGCAACTTTTCAAGCGCCAACGGAGGCGTCAGCCAATCAAATCTCCTCATGCAAATACCTAATCCCATTCATGCAACACCAGAGAAGTATGTGATTGGTTGTTGTAACTATGACGGCGCGTCAGCACCACGCTTCAGACACGCCCTCCGTCAAGCGTTGACGCCGACGCCCCGTGTGAATGCAGCGTGAGCCAGAGCGCACGCACACACACGTCACACACCGGATGTGTGTGTGCACTCAGATCACTTGGACATGGTTGTGTACAAGAGGTAAAAAACGATATAAATACTGTTCGTTTTCTCAGACAAACCGCTCGTTTCGTGTCTTAGGCCATCAATGTGTAGTTACGATGGGGAATTGTTTAATTTGGATTTCTCTGTGCATGTTCTTTTTCCCTCTTATTGAGACAGTGACCTATACCTGCCATTATATGACTGACAGACTAGAACGGTTTGACCTAAAAACATCAAAATTGGATCTACTGAAGAAAAAAAGACACCTACATCTTGGATGCCCTTGGGGTAAGCTGATAGATACCAATTTTTAATTTCAAAGTGAACTATCCCTTTGACTAACCAAAATCCAACGTCAAGCCAACGTCTTAAGCCAACGTCACATTGACGTCAAATGCTGATATTTAGTCGTCAGGTATGGCAACCAAAACCCAACATCTCTTAGACGTCATAATGGCAACGTCAACCCAACGTCAAATTCTAACATCATTTGACGTTGATCTTTAGTTAGTTTTAGGTTGTGGCATTAACTAACCAAAATCCAATGTCAAGCCACCGTCTCAAGCCAATGTCACATTGACATCAAATACTGATATTTAGTCGTCAGGTATGGCAACCAAAACCCAACGTCTCTTAGACGTCATAATGGCAACATCAACCCAACGTCAAATTCTAACATCATTTGACGTTGATCTTTAGTTAGTTTTAGGTTGTGGCATTAACTAACCAAAATCCAATGTCGAGCCAACGTCTCAAGCCAACGTCACATTGACGTTAAATTCTGATATTTAGTCGTCAGGTATGGCAACCAAACCCAACGTCTCTTAGACATCATAATGGTAACGTCCACACAACGTCAAATTATAACATCATTTGACATTGATCTTTAGTTAGCTTTAGGTTGTGGCATTAACTAACCAAAATCCAACGTCAAGCCAACGTCTTAAGCCAACGTCACATTGACGTCAAATTCTGATATTTAGTCGTCAGGTATGGCAACCAAAACCCAACGTCTTGTAGACGTCATAATGGTAACGTCAACACAACGTCAAATTATAACATCATTTGACATTGATCTTTAGTTAGTTTTAGGTTGTGGCATTAACTAACCAAAATCCAACGTCAAGCCAACGTCTTAAGCCTACGTCACATTGACGTCAAATTCTGATATTTAGTCGTCAGGTATGGCAACCAAAACCCAACGTCTATTAGACGTCATAATGGTAACGTCAACACAACGTCAAATTATAACATCATTTGACGTTGATCTTTAGTTAGCTTTAGGTTGTGGCATTAACTAAACAAAATCCAATGTCGAGCCAACGTCTCAAGCCAACGTCACCTTGACGTCAAATTCTGATATTTAGTCATCAGGTATAGCAACCAAAACCCAACGTCTCTTAGACGTCATAATGGTAACGTCCACACAACGTCAAATTCTAACATCATTTGACGTTGATCTTTAGTTAGTTTTAGGTTGTGGCATTAACTAACCAAAATCCAACGTCAAGCCAACGTCTTAAGCCAACGTCATATTGATGTCAAATACTGACATTTAGTCATGAGGGAAAAACAATAATAATTTTCACAAGAAAACTGTACATTTAATACTGTATTTACAGTATACAATTCTGTAAAACAACATCTATAAATTAACAACTGTTATTTTAAGTAGGCTATTATATCATTGATGACAAATTATAGTAGTTCTCATTTTTTAACACAGGAAAATGGCTGTATTATTTATACTGTATTTTTTGCATATACATTAATGTAAAATAACACAAATAATCTTTAATATGTAGCTCATTATATTAAAGGTTTATGTCCATACTTGCTGTTTAGCAGTTTTCTTTGTAATTTTAAAGTACATCATATTAGTTTTATATTTAGGTATTTTTACATTTAAACTCTGCAATTCTGAACACAAATATAGCTGACTTATTTCATCACATCAAAAAATGCATAGTCTGTTTTTAAAGAGTAAAGCTGCACTACACTCCAGGTTGAAACTTTCAGGCCTCTGCCCACACACCAGTTGATCCAAATTGCTTTGCAATGGAAATTGTGAACAGAGAATAGCATGCATAATATTTAAAAGCTCAAAAAAAAAAAAACTTTCACAAACACATGTCATACAGCCATTGTAAAGTATTGGTATGCTATTTGATCAGAATATGCATTTGTTATTTGTGTGAGAGAAACCATATACCTACTGAGAAATTTGAAATGAGAAAAAAAACAGAGCATAGAGAAAAGGGTCTGAAAGGACTGGAATGTGTAGAAAACATACATTCAAATATGGAAGATTTAGAATCCTCAATTTGTCAAATGTGCATGTCTGCATTATGGAAACACCTTGCTGTGAGGTGACTGCTTAATAACCACTGAATCATCTTGCTGTTGCAAGCAATACAGTGATGAAATGAATAAGAGTACATTCATTATCAAAGGCCTCAATTATTGTTGAATTAGTCGCATATCAACATTTACAGTTTACATTTTCCCATACCATGAATGCTGTAACGGCATTGCCACTGCAGTCAACAGTGTAATCAGTAGACAAATGTTGCAATTATGACAGTGTTTGTAGTAAGTGTTACTGTGGACAAAGGAATAAATCTAAACCAACAGGTGGTGTAACACTGCAAAACAGCAAAGGGGCAGATACAGAAAATGCCACAGTTCTATGCACAGCTGCATTTAGGCATACGAGTGGTTATACGGTTGAGGCAAGGGATTTGTTAAAGTTCAAAAGGGTCATTATTGGTCATGTGAATATAACTGTAATTTACAAGTATAGCCAGACATGTACACACCCTCTTTGTACTCCTAAACCTAACACTATTTTAACTCTAAATTTATAGGGAAATTATAGGTGAATAGTGAATGGCATAGATGCACCTAACCCTGGTTGTGAGCATAAGTGAAAACACCATTTTTTAATTAATTACATGTAACAGCCTAAAAAAAAAAAAAAATCAATATACATACATATTTGCTATCTTTTGTTTAAAACTTTTTTCTACAGTTGCAATGTTGTTTGATGTCTCTCTGTGTTACTTTGGTCGTGATTGGTTAATCTGAATGTCATCCAGGAATCTGGCCAATGACAAGTGGGCACGCCTCCTACCGCTCAAATTTGAATTTTCACATCAGTCAATTCCTGCTCACTCTGTTCTGTTGTTTATCTGCAGTCCTGCTCTGTTCAGTGTACTATAATGGCTTTTACGTGGATTATCACATATCTGACATATGCTTTCTTATTTGGACCGTTTTTGAGTTATGCGGTGTCGATTGAGAACGAAAAAGCATGAATATGAACACAGACACAATGGCTAATGGACACATATTGGAAACGGCAGAAGGTAAATACCTTTTATATTTTTTTTGTTACTGTTAAAGTGTAATGCTAATCGCGATGACATAATCTGTTACTGTGTTTTGTTATTATGTTTTAATACCGTCCAGATAAGGCTCTGTGTAATGACGATGTCTTAGGGATGATTTAAAGTGACTCGTTGTTTTTTTTTTATATCGCGAAATGTAAATATAGTCCGCGTAGTACTACAAGTTATGTACGTTTTAATAGATAAACATGCATGAATGACAGAATAAATAGCGGGATATGTTTGATGTTAATATGAGTTAAGTACAGAAGGCCGCCTTTTGCTGAGCTTATTTTTAATAACAGAATGAAATAGTAAAAATAACTATATTTATTTTATAAATATTATTTTATTACTGTGGAACATGGAAAAACTAGCATGTACACTCGTTCAACAGAGAGGACATGAAACCACCATTCTTGGACTCTGAAGAATACCATGCAAACCATGCTTTTGGATCTAACTTACTGTTAAGTTTTTGTATAAAGCTGGTGAGTAGGCAAAATTTTTCTAAGCCCATGTCTCTGTCAGTAAGTCAACAATTAATATTGTTTTATTAAACCTGTTAAATATTAATTTGTTCGTGTGTGTGTGTGTGTGTGTGTGTGTGTGTGTGTGTGTGTGTGTGTGTGTGTGTGTGTGTGTGTGTGTGTGTTTTCCCTCTCATGGTCCAGAGGTTCTGGGATTGAAAATCTTCTGCCACATGATCTTCCGTAAAAGTGAGTATTCATGTCATACTAACATAATACTTAAATGATCATGTGCTGAAATGTGAACACGGGCAAAGCAGGCAAACTCTGCACCAAGGCACTACTCTGATTCAAACTTAATTCTTGAGGTTAGCTCACTCAAAATGAAAACTCCCTCATCATTATCTCACCCTCATGTCTTTTTTAATCTTCTTTTGTGTTCCACAGAAAAAAAAGCCAGTTATGCAGGTTGGAAAAGACATAGGTGAGTAAATGATGACAGAATTTTCATCATATCCACCTTATTCTTCACATAAAAATGGCCCATTTGTAGATTTTATGGGTCTTGCTTCCGGTCTCTTTTGCTTCCAGATATTTTTACTTTTTTAGCTGTACAGAACCGCTCGTTTTGCTGCTTGATATTGCAAATTGGTGTGTCTTACCATATTATTTTAGTGTAGTATCTTAATTATGAACACACTGGTTTGTAATGCAAACAGTTTTACCATTTACTGCATGTTGTTATTCTTATCGTTATTTCCCTATAGCCGCTAATGAACTGGAAGTCTCGCCCATAGGCTTACTTCCGCATTTAGGAATAAGGTGGATAAGTATGAAATCTTGAGTAATTTAATGATCTCCTCAAGTACATTTGTTAGACATTTCACCCACTTGTGATAGAAAAACTGTGTAAACAGATTCATAATTATATTAGTTATAAATATTCAGGTATTAGCATATTAGCAATTGATAAAAATATTATTATTTTTTTTTTTTTTTGTGTACTAATTGGCATTTGTCTGGGTACAGAATTTGTTTACTTTATGATACATCTGGGAAAAGTTGTTCATTGTTGTGAATACTCATTTCTTTATAACTACAAGTAGAGTACACACACAGCAGTGAGTAGAGAACACACACCCAGAGCTTTGGTCAGCCATTTTTATTGTGCAGCCCGTGGGGGTTACGTGCCTTGCTCAAGGGCACCTCAAGCCCCGTTTACACTAGTGGGTTTTTGAAGAGAGCACTGTTCATCTACATTTCCTACCAGGACTGAGACTCGAACCCATGACCTTCAGATTACAAGTATGACTCTAACCATTAGGTCACAACTAGATTAAATGTGGACGTTACCATTATGACGTCTAAGAGACGTTGGGTTTTGGTTGCCATACCTGATGACTAAATATCAGTATTTGATCAGTATCAGAAGGTGATGTTGGCTTAAATTAGCCAGAATGTCTCATAATGTCAAATGTTGTTTAAAGAAAAGGTACACAAATGAAATCCTCCTTTTTAAGGACTTTTCAATAAATCTGTCTTTTTATATATATATATATATATATATATTTTTTTTTTTTTTTTTTTTTTATTTAACCCCCAGATGCAGCAAGGATCCAGCTGATTACTTCAGATTTGGAGGACTGCTCTTTATCTGCTGTTTCTATCACTTCTGGTGCAGAATCATGGACCTTTATTTGTATGTTTTGATTTTACTTATTATTACACTTGTGTAGCTAGTGTTCAGGATTAAAATACAATGCAATTTTTGTCCACATATATTATCAGAGCTATATGGAGCCCAAAAGGGTCAATCGAATATTGATAAAAACACTATAAACCTGATTGGGAAAATACAAGCTAAAATACAGTTCCCTGCACAATCTTTTTCAAAGACAAAATCATGATACTAACCCTAACTTGTAAGATAAAAATATAATTTTATTTTTGCTCCTCAAGAATTCCTCCTCAGGAATTTGTTTACACAAATTTACATCTGAATAATGAAACTGTTTTAAAAGGATACTCCACCCCAAAATGAAAATTTTGTCATTAATCACTTACCCCCATGTCGTTCCAAACCCGTAAAAGCTTTGTTCGTCTTCGAAACACAATTTAAGATATTTTGGATGAAAACCGGGAGGCTTGTGACTGTCCCATTGACTGCCAAGTAAATTACACTGTCAAGGTCCAGAAAAGTATGAAACACATCGCCAGAATACTCCATCTGCCATCAGTGGTTCAATCGTTACGTTATGAAGCAACGAGAATACTTTTTGCATCACCGTAGCGCCATTTTGGAGATTATGCCCTGGACGCAAAATGCGTACACTCTTCTGTATCAGCCTCGACACAGGGATGCGTCTTCTACAGGGACGGATTATGACACAGCGGTGCCCTGGGCACGGACTGATTAAAGGCCCCCCTCAGTTGAAAGTGTTTTAACTATATCATGATATGTCTCGATTCTCAAATATAAGTAAATGGATTTTGGACCTTTATATCTCAGACGCACACACAGCACAGACACGCACTCCGCACACACGCGGAGACACGGAAAGAAACTTGTTGTCAAGAGTTGCGGCTGCCCTGCGAATTTATCGATAAAATAGTTTCGCAGCTGAAAAGCTACATGACATTTCTCAGTAGCGAGGTAATAGAATCAGTGATTCATTATTAGTAGATGCTGCTGCTGAACATGAGAGAAGCACAGACGCTGGTATTCACACGCTCTCTCTCTCTCTCTCTAATAAGTGCGTTAGACTGCATTAATAACTGCATTAGCCTGCATATCAATGGCTCAAGCCCCTGTTATTAGCTCTAAAATGACGTTTTGGAATTGAAGGTTTATGAGGTGCGCAAGAAATTATTTCAACACACACGAGATTTCAGGATGGAAACATGACAAAAGTCTTGAAATAAATCTTCTGAACAATGTCTTGATGTGTGGTTGTGACTCCAGGCCATTCAAATTATTACAGAAATAATGCACTCTCTAAGTGGTACAGTATAATGTGGCCACGACGCTAGAGCCTTTCTCCATTCTCAAACAAATTAATACGTTAGATCTTTATTGACTGAACACAAGCACTTATTGCGATAGAAAACACTGTAACGGTTTCCACTGATTAGAAAATATTTTTGTTTGCTTGGGTGGTAATATTATATAGGCTTATTAATAAGGAAGGGGGGCCCAAAATATCGTTTTGCCTATGTCACGATAAGAGGTAAATCCGGCCCTGTTTATTATACAGAAAGAGAGCAAAATAGCATTTACATTATCAAAGAACATTATCATTGACCTAGCCAGAATTCAAGCATTCTCAGAAACTCCCATTAATCACTGAAGTTGCTTTCATTGTTAAATTAATATCTTACTTACATCTTACACACATCTGCACTTTGTTGTTTCTGATGTGAGAAATCGGCAGAGAGCAGAATTCATTCAGGGAGCGCTCACAATGAATAAAACACAGCTGTTTCAGCGATGACTCATCTGAACGCCTCTTATTGGCCATTGTACTCATAAGCTCAACAGAATCATGTGTGATTGGTTATAATGCGCACATATCGCAGTGCTGTAGCTAAAAACGCGGCTATCTCTGGCTCCATGCCAGCAAAGTTGATCGAACGCAGATTTGAATTTAGCAGCTGATGATGTGCCGCACTAAACGATCTAATCACACCGGTGTGATGGTTTATCAAATATTATGCGGCTATTTTTGTCTTTTGGAAGCTGCATTCTAAATCCACTTGCCTCAAAAATCTGAGGGGGCACAGTTGAAATCGCGTTCCGGGAGTAGCGTTATTTTGGCCCGTGCGTTAATCCATCCCTGGTCTTCTACGTCGATTTACGCTTTGATTTGAACGCAAACAGCGCATCCCTGTGTCGAGGCTGATACTGAAGAGTGTACGCATTTTGCGTCCAGGGCATAATCTCCGAAATGGCGCTGCGCTGACGCAGAGGAGACGTTACGGTGCCTAATTGTTGAATAAAGTCGTTATTTTTGTTTTATTTCCGTACAAAAAGTATTCTCGTCGCTTCATAACAGTCAGATTGTGAACCACTGATGGCAGATGGAGTATTCTGGTGATGTGTTTCATACTTTTCTGGACCTTGACAGTGTAATTTACTTGGCAGTCAATGGGACAGTCACAAGCCTCCCGGTTTTCATCCAAAATATCTTAAATTGTGTTCCGAAGACGAATTAAGCTTTTACGGGTTTGGAACGACATCGGGGTAAGTGATTAATGGCAATTTTTATTTTGGGGTGGAGTATCCCTTTAAAACACCAGGCATCATACACTTATCGACTTTGTAAATAATGACAAAGGAAAGCTGGGCATCATATATATTTAAGCCTGAAATACACTATACGTTTTTTGCCCTGATTTTCAGCCAATTTACAGTCTGGAGAAGTTGACGCTACTTGCCGAAAGTCATAGACAGTCTGCAGATTTTAGATGACAGATTCCATAGAAAATCGCATAGTGTATGATAGTCACAGACTCCGTTTTTTTAGCTTCAGACTCAGATTCTATCCAGTCGGAGGATATCAAAAATGTTTGATATTTTCAGCCGATTTTAGAACGCATATTGTTTTATTTGTCACGCGTCTCCTAGCAACAAGGCTCATGTTTCTGAGTGAGTTTGTTGTGATCGGAACAACTTTAAAGTCTGGTAGTGTATGATCCTCGATCATGTAGTGTATGATGCCCAGTATTCCTTTCACTATTTACAAAGTCAGTATACAGTATCTCACAGAAGTGAGTACACCCCTCACATTTTTGTAAATATTTTATTATATCTTTTCATGTGACAACACTGAAGAAATTACACTTTGCTACAATGTAAAGTAGTGAGTGTACACTGTTATACAAGTAGTGAGCTTGTATAACAGTGTAAATTTGCTGTCCCCTCAAAATAACTCAACACCCAGCCATTAATGTCTAAACCGATGGCCACAAAAGTGAGTACACCCCTAAGTGAAAATGTCCAAATTGGGCCCAAATTGTGAATATTTTGTGGCTACCATTATTTTACAGCACTGCCTTAACCCTCTTGGGCATGGAGTTCACCAGAGCTTCACAGGTTGCCACTGGAGTCCTCTTCCACTCCTCCATGACGACATCATGGAGCTGGTGGATGTTAGAGACCTTGCACTCCTCCACCTTCCGTTTGAGGATGCCCCACAGATGCTCAATAGGGTTTAGGTCTGGAGACATGCTTGGCCAGTCCATCATCTTTACCCTCAGCTTCTTTAGCAAGGCAGTGGTTGTCTTGGAGGTGTGTTTGGGGTCGTTATCATGTTGGAATACTTTCCTGCGGCCCAGTCTCTGCTTCAGTATGTCACAGTACATGTTGGCATTCATGGTTCCCTCAATGAACTGTAGCTCCCCAGTGCCGGCAGCACTCGTGCAGCTCCAGACCACGACACTCCCACCACCATGCTTGACTGTAGGCAAGACACACTTGTCTTTGTACTCCTCACCTGGTTGCCGTCACACATGCTTGACGCTATCTGAACCAAATAACTTTATCTTGGTCTCATCAGACCACAGGACATGGTTCCAGTAATCCATGTCCTTAGTCTGCTTGTCTTCAGCAAACTGTTTGCAGGCTTTCTTGTGCATCATCTTTAGAAGAGACTTCCTTCTGGGACGACAGCCATGCAGGCCAATTTGATGCAGTGTGCGGCGTATGGTCTGAGCACTGACAGGCTGACCCCACCCACCCCTTCAACCTCTGCAGCAATGCTGGCAGCACTCATACGTCTATTTCCCAAACACAACCTCTGGATATGACGCTGAGCACGTGCACTCAACTTCTTTGGTCGACCATGGCGAGGCCTGTTCTGAGTGGAACCTGTCCTGTTAAACCGCTGTATGGTCTTGGCCACCGTGCTGCAGCTCAGTTTCAGGGTCTTGGCAATCTTCATATAGTCTACGCCATCTTTATGTAGAGCAACAATTCTTTTTTTCAGATCCTCAGAGAGTTCTTTGCCATGAGGTGCCATGTTGAACTTCCAGTGACCAGAATGAGAGAGTGAGAGCGATAACACCAAATTTAACACACCTGCTCCCCATTCACACCTGAGACCTTGTAACACTAACGAGTCACATGACACCGGGGAGCGAAAATGGCTAATTGGGCCCAATTTGGACATTTTCACTTAGGGGTGTACTCACTTTGTGGCCAGCTGTTTAGACATTAATGGCTGTGTGTTGAGTTATTTTGAGGGGACAGCAAATGTACACTGTTATACAAGCTGTACACTCACTACTTTACATTGTAGCAAAGTGTAATTTCTTCAGTGTTGTCACATGAAAAGATATAATAAAATATTTACAAAAATGTGAGGGGTGTACTCACTTCTGTGAGATACTGTATGTATGATGCCTAGTGTTTTAAAAATCTGTTCAGATTTTAAGTCATGCAGTGTATTTCAGCCTTTAGAATTAAGTCATTTGAAACAGTGACAGTCTTGTAGATGTTTTGTATTTCTTCTGTTGAGAATATTTAATTCAACTCATTAACTTCTCATCAAACTGTTCTGTTAATTGGTACACTATTTTAAATGTTGAAATGTATTTCCTTTAAAATTTGCACTGTTTTTCTTCAAAAACTGAATGATTACATTTTCAGTTTTGTACAGTATATATATAGACTTTGTATTTTGTCTTTCAAAATAAAACTTTTAATTTACTATCGTGAGCATTCTTTAACAATTATTATTTTTATTTTTTTTAAACCTGTAAAATAAGTTTTTCTCTGCAGAACTTTTAGGCTAGTGTTTTACTTTTAGCACTTTATTGAATGCGTTTGATCATAATAATGTAGGAAAAATCTGTAAAAGGACAGTGTTCCTCTGTTCACTGTTTAGTGATATCACTTTATTTAATTTGTTAGTAATAATCTAAGAAAAATCCATAAAATAACAGTTTTACACTGTTAAAAAATAAAGAAACGGTCAAATGACTGGCAGTAGCGGCTGCCAAACAAAAACCATAAAACTGAAGTAAATAAAAAATGGGACAAACCACGCTCATATTGATGTAATGTTGAATACCATTCATATGCCTTAAATACGGGACGATTCTATGTTAATGTCAAGCCCTGTTTGCAAATATGTTCTAATATTGCCAACTTGCAAAATTATGACAGACTGCTGATATTACTGAACTCATAGTGTGAAATATCCCAAAACATTGCTTTTGGTACCATATAATAGTCATAAATTGCTCAGTCAGTTGTTTGTTCTCTCTCTTTTGTGTACATGCAACAGACCCAAGTAAATGTTTAGAGATTTTTCTGTTCACAACCTCACTGCCGTTTAGCATTAATGGGGAAGGTTTTAGGTTTTGAAATTGCGCAATATCAGTTTTGTCTCCAGAAGATAAAAACATAGCAGTTTGGGTGAGCCCATGATCTTCCATCTAGCACCACAGTAGAACCAATGTGACATCTACATTAGATATGACAAACCTAACACAAACTATAACAAGAGGTTCATAATGTGTTATGTATAATTAATTATTTGGGCATTTAACTCCTCTTCCTTTTGTATTCACAGGTTGATGACAAATGTGGTAATGGCCATTTTCAATAGGGATGTAATGCAATGTCTGTACAATGTTGGAGATTGAAATCAATTTAACTTTGGGTTCTGAAGTCAACCCGATTTTCATTTTCAACCAAAATGCAACGTCTGTCCAACACTGGAGATTGACGTCAAATTGACGATGGGTTCTGATGTCAATCTGACGTTGGGTTCTGACGTCAACCTGATTTTAATTTTCAACCAAAATACAACGTCTGTCCAACACTGGAGATTGACGTCAATCTGATGTTGGGTTCTGACGTCAACCCGATTTTCATTTTCAACCAAAATACAACGTCTGTCCAACGTTGGAGATTGACGTCAATCTGACGTTGGGTTCTGACGTCAACCCCATTTTCATTTTCAACTAAAATACAACGTCTGTCCAACGTTGGACATTGACGTCAATCTTACGTTGGGTTCTGACGTCAACCTGATTTTCATTTTCAACCAAAATACAACGTCTGTCCAACGTTGGAGATTGACGTCAATCTGACGTTGGGTTCTGACGTCAACCCGATTTTCATTTTCAACCAAAATACAACGTCTGTCCAACGTTGGACATTGACGTCAATCTTACGTTGGGTTCTGACGTCAACCTGATTTTCATTTTCAACCAAAATACAACGTCTGTCCAACGTTGGAGATTGACGTCAATCTGACGTTGGGTTTTGACGTCAACCCGATTTTCATTTTCAACCAAAATACAACGTCTGTCCAACGTTGGAGATTGACGTCAATCTTACGTTGGGTTCTGACGTCAACCCGATTTTCTTTTCAACCAAAATACAACGTCTGTCCAACGTTGGAGATTGACGTCAATCTGACGTTGGGTTCTGACGTCAACCCGATTTTCATTTTCAACCAAAATACAACGTCTGTCCAACGTTGGAGATTGACGTCAATCTGACGTTGGGTTCTGACGTCAACCCGATTTTCATTTTCAACCAAAATACAACGTCTTTCCAACGTTGGAGATTGACGTCAATCTGACGTTGGGTTCTGACGTCAACCTGATTTTCATTTTCAACCAAAATACAACGTCTGTCCAACGTTGGAGATTAACGTCAATCTGACGTTGGGTTCTGACGTCAACCCGATTTTCATTTTCAACTAAAATACAACGTCTGTTCAACGTTGGACATTGACGTCAATCTTACGTTGGGTTCTGACGTCAACCTGATTTTCATTTTCAACCAAAATACAACGTCTTTCCAACGTTGGAGATTGACGTCAATCTGACGTTGGGTTCTGACGTCAACCCGATTTTCATTTTCAACTAAAATACAACGTCTGTCCAACGTTGGACATTGACGTCAATCTTACGTTGGGTTCTGACGTCAACCTGATTTTCATTTTCAACCAAAATACAACGTCTGTCCAATGTTGGAGATTGACGTCAATCTGACGTTGGGTTTTGACGTCAACCCGATTTTCATTTTCAACCAAAATACAACGTCTGTCCAACGTTGGAGATTGACGTCAATCTGACGTTGGGTTCTGACGTCAACCTGATTTTAATTTTCAACCAAAATACAACGTCTGTCCAACGTTGGAGATTGACATCAATCTGACGTTGGGTTATGACGTCAACCCGATTTTCATTTTCAACCAAAATACAACGTCCAACGTTGGAGATTGACGTCAATCTGACGTTGGGTTCTGACGTCAACCTGATTTTCATTTTCAACCAAAATACAACGTCTGTCCAACGTTGGAGATTGACGTCAATCTGACGTTGGGTTCTGACGTCAACCCGATTTTCATTTTCAACCAAAATACAACGTCTGTCCAACGTTGGAGATTGACGTCAATCTGACGTTGGGTTCTGACGTCAACCCGATTTTCATTTTCAACCAAAATACAACATCTTTCCAACGTTGGAGATTGACGTCAGGCTGACGTTGGGTTCTGACGTCAATCTGACATTGGGTTCTGACATCAATCTGACGTTGGGTTCTGACATCAATCTGACGTTGGGTTCTGACATCAATCTGACGTTGGGTTCTGACATCAAACTGACGTTGGGTTCTGACATCAAACTGACGTTGGGTTCTGACATCAATCTGACGTTGGGTTCTGACATCAACCTGACGTTGGGTTCTGACGTCAATATGACGTTGGGTTCTGTCGTCAACCCGATTTTCATTTTCAACCAAAAAACAACGTCTCTCCGACGTTGGGGTCCAACGTCAGTCTGACGTTATATTGACGTCCGGTGCCTGCTGGGCGCGCGCATTTTTCCGTCAGTCAAGTCCGCTCATCCCCACTGCAGCAGCTCACTCAGTCACGTGATCACAGCCGGACGACTCGCGACGCGGTCACCGACTTAGGAAGTCGTTTGTTGCCAAGACTTTTTGATCATATTATTACCTGCACCATACCCAAATCAAGAATTAATGACCGTTTCTACAGCCATCGCAAAGATACAGCAGAGAAAGATCGAGAGCGTCTATTTACCTCAGCAGCAAACAATCTCTCATTCTCGCATCTGCAGCGCTTATTTTTATCTTTAGCGTTAGATCTTTCCTAATCTTGGAACAAAATTAATGCTTAAGGTTGATTCAGTATTAGGCTACTCTTAACGAAAAAAAAAAAATCCCACACACAACATCAGCAATGCAATGACAAAGTAGCTAATATTAAACATAGAATTTTTACCCGCGTTGTAACAAATAAATAAAAGGTTTTTGGATTTCCCCTTACTTCAAATGAATGCTTAGTTTGGCTCATTATTATTACTAAAATAAAACAGTATAATGACAAATTCACTTAGGCCTATATTAAACTTTGAACTTTTATTAACAATATGAATAAGGGAAATATGTTTTACCCGCATTGTAACACAAATAAATAAACGGTCTTTGGATTTCTCCTTTCTTTAAAACGATCGTAGTTTGGGTTTCATTATTAGCCTATTAATTAAAACACATCAGCAATAAAATAGTTCAATGGCAAATCCGGATAGGCCTATATTAAACATCTAACTTTTATTAACAAAATGAATAAGACAGATATAGCCTACTTGCGTTGTATAAGGTATTTTCTCTCTTTTAAAACAAATGCGTTGTGGTTCATTGTTTTATTTAGTTATTTATTTTTTGTCTTTATGAAAACAGCAACAATAAAGACAAACTCGCTTATATTAAACGAATAAATGAAACTCTTATTAACAAAAGTTGCGCTTTTGGATCATACTGTCTCGCATCACTCTTGTCACGTGACCAACCATCCCCCACCCCCAGGTTTTATTCCTCAGCCCCCCCCCGGCTCAAAATAGGTTCCCGCGGCTATGAGCATTTGGACTTCTTTATTCCTGTTTAAAGCACTTTTGAACTTACATCATGGTGCCAGGACAACTGTCTCTCTCTGAATGTGAGCAAAACTAAAGAGCTGATTGTGGACTTCAGAAAGAGACACCTGCGGCCCTACACTCCTCTTATGATCAGTGGGACCCCTGTGGAGAGGGTGAGCAGCTTCAAGTACCTCGGTGTAAACATCTCCGAGGACCTGACTTGGACTACACACATTCAAACACAGGTTAAGAAAGCCAGGCAAAGACTGTATCATCTGCAACAGCTGAGGAAATTCGGGGTCTCTCCAACAATCCTGAAAACTTTCTATTCAGGGACCATTGAAAGTGTATTGACTCAGTGCATCTCAGTGTGGTATGGAAACAGCTCCAGTCAAGACTGCAAAGCTTTGCAGAGAGTTGTGCGCTTAGCTGAGCGCATCTCAGGGTCTGCTCTCCCCTCTCTGCAGGACATCTACCTCAAACGCTGCAGAAGCAGAGCTGTCAAAATCATCAAGGACTCAAATCACCCTGGAAACTGTCTCTTCACTCTGCTGCCATCTGGTAAGCGTTTCCGCAGCCTGATGGCAAAAACTGAGAGACTTAGGAGGAGTTTCTTCCCCCAGGCCATCAGGCTCCTAAACTCAAACTCAGCCTCTTAACATCACATGACTCCACTTTATAATCACTAACAATCAGTAAGATATTAATTCTCTACCTCATACTAACAGTGTCAGCATAACACTTCTGTGTTTTGGTATTTTTATTTTTTATTTTTTTTTTGGTATTGCTGCTACATGACAACCATGTACAACCTGTTTGCACATTCCTCTCTTGTACATTCCTGCTTATCTTAATATTTAAGTCTACATTATACTGTCATGCTGAAACAAGATGGCGCTGCTATGTTCGGTCGCCGTCCAGGTCGCTCCGCTAAGACTGTTTTTATTTACTTTTTTACTTACTTTTGATTTCTCTTTTTACACACATAACGTCTGCACTGATCACGTACGACAAAGGAACACTCATGGACATTGGAAACCGCTTCACTAACCTGGTTCAGGACACTTTACCACCGAATCTGATTCCATCCTGGCCTCTTGAGATCCTTCGGAAAGCGGAGAACAAAGGACACAGGAGACGGAACAAGAAACACCGTGGAAATAGCGCTGGTATTCGCAACAGATTGAGGAAAAGGGCTCACAGTCCTCCTTTACCGAGCATTCTGCTCGCTAATGTCCAATCCTTGGAGAATAAGATGGACGATCTTAGAGCCAGGATAAGTTTCCAACGGGACATAAGGGACTGTAACATCATTTGTTTGTCTGAAACATGGCTCACGCCCTCGGTTCCGGACACTGCTGTAACGCCGTCTGACAACTTTTCTGTTTTACGGATGGACAGAATAGCTGAGGCCGGTAAATCCAAAGGTGGAGGAGTGTGTCTCATGACTAACAAGAAATGGTGTGACCCCAGGAATATCTCCTCTCTGTCGCGATCCTGCTCGCCTCATCTGGAACATCTCTCCATCATTTGCCGCCCATTCTATCTGCCCCGGGAGTTTACTTCGGTCATAGTTACTGTCGTTTACATTCCACCACAGGCAGACACCGGCTTGGCTTTGTCTAAGCTCCACGATGTGCTAAGCGGCTGCATTAACAAACATCCAGACGCTGCTTTTATCATAGCGGGGGATTTTAACAAAGCCAACCTCAGGCAGGTCATGCCGAACTTTCACCAGCATGTATCCTGTCCAACTAGAGGACCGAATACACTGGATCATTGCTACTCTCAGTTTAAGAAAGCCTACAAAGCCCGCTCACTCCCGGCTTTTGGCAAATCGGACCATGCCGCCATTTTCCTCACACCGGAATACAAACAAAGGCTCACACAGGAACCCCCGGTGAAGAGGGAAGTGACGCGTTGGTCCTTCCCACTCGGAAGCTATGCTGCAGGCGGCTCTTGATGACGTCGACTGGGACATGTTCAGGGCGAGTTCATCTGACGTCAGCGAGTTCACGGATGTAGCAGTGAGCTTTGTAAACACACTTACCGAACAAGCTACAGAAACAATAACTGTAAGGACCTTCCCTAATCAGAAACCGTGGGTGGACAAATCAATCCGTGATGCGGTTAACAAACGCACTGCCGCATACAACGAGGCTCTTTTGTCTGGGAATATGAGCGAGTATAAAGCATCGTGTTATGCTCTCAGACGGGCAGTAAGAGCCGCCAAACATCGATACAAAGAGAGAATTGAGTCTCATTTCCAGCTCAATGACTCTCGACGCATGAGGCAGGGACTAAGGACCATCTGTGCCTTCGGAAACAAACCCTCCGCGGAGGTGAGAGCAGATTCGTCGCTGGCCGACGAGTTAAACACATTCTACGGCCGCTTTGAACGCAATAGCAGCAGCGTGGCTCTGCCGAGCAGCGCGTCAGGAAGCAGCAGGCAGAGAAGCGAGAATCATGTGATCACCGTGACGGACGACGAGGTTCAGAGGGCACTAAAGAGAGTGAACGTCAGGAAAGCAGCCAGACCTGACGGGATTACTGGCCGTGTCCTGAGGTCATGCGCTGATCAGCTTGCTGGTTTGTTCTCTTCTATCTTCAATGAGTCCCTTGCTACCTCTGTGGTTCCCACCTCCTTTAAAAAATCCATCATCATCCCTGTGCCTAAGAACAATAAACCCTCTTGCCTGAATGACTATCGTCCAGTCGCCCTCACATCAATAGTCATGAAGGTTTTTGAGAGACTTGTTATGAACCACATTAGCTCATCCATCCCTGTTACTTTGGACCCTCTTCAGTTTGCCTATCGCCCTAATAGATCTACTGATGATGCCATCTCTCACATACTCCACTCCTCCCTCACACACACTGACAGCAGCAATGGGAACTTTGTAAGGCTGCTATTCATAGACTATAGCTCAGCCTTCAACACCATAGTCCCCATCAAGCTGACTTCTAAACTCACAAGCCTCGGCCTAAACACTTCACTCTGTGACTGGATTCAAGATTTCCTCACCGGCAGACCTCAAGTGGTGAAAGTCGGCCAGTTCACCTCAAACTCCATCACCCTGAATGTAGGAGCCCCGCAGGGTTGTGTCCTGAGCCCCCTGCTCTACTCTCTCTACACACATGACTGCGTGTCCTCCCACAGCTCCACATCTATTATCAAATTTGCTGATGATACTGTGGTTCTGGGCCTCATTTCCAACAATGATGAGACCGCATACTTGGACGAGGTAGAGAGACTCACATCATGGTGCCAGGACAACTGTCTCTCTCTGAATGTGAGCAAAACCAAAGAGCTGATTGTGGACTTCAGGAAGAGACAACTGCGGCCCTACACTCCTCTTATGATCAGTGGGACCCCTGTGGAGAGGGTGAGCAGCTTCAAGTACCTCGGTGTAAACATCTCCGAGGACCTGACTTGGACTGCACACATTCAAACACAGGTTAAGAAAGCCAGGCAAAGACTGTACCATCTGCGACAGCTGAGGAAATTCAGGGTCTCACCAGCAATCCTGAAAACTTTCTATTCAGGGGCCATAGAAAGCGTATTGACTCAGTGTATCTCAGTGTGGTATGGAAACAGCTCCAGTCAAGACTGCAAGGCCTTGCAGAGAGTTGTGCGCTTAGCTGAGCGCATCTCTGGGTCTGCTCTCCCCTCTCTGCAGGACATTTACCTCAAACGGTGCAGAAGCAGAGCTGTCAAAATAATCAAGGACTCAAATCACCCCGGTAACTGTCTCTTCACTCTGCTGCCATCTGGTAAGCGCTTCCGCAGCCTGATGGCAAAAACTGAGAGACTCAGGAGGAGTTTCTTCCCCCAGACCATCAGACTCCTGAACTCTAACTCAACCTCTTAACATCACCATGACTTCACTTATTAATCACTCACATCAGTAAGATATTCGCACTCATCATTATCTACCTCATACTGACAGTGACATTTGCACACATCACTTTCTGTTTTTGGTGTCTTATTTTTTTATTTATTTTGTATTTATTTTTTTCTGAAAACTGCTGCTACATGCCAACTATGTACAACCTATTTGCACATTCCTCTCTTGTACAGTCATGCCTTAATATCTTAATATTTAAGACTACAGTATACTATCATGCACATTATTTTATATTCTATATTATATATTTTGTTCTCTATATCTTTCTCTTTTTATTCATTTAATTTTATGTATACTTCTTGTGTTGTTTTTTATCTATAATATTGCACTGTCCATGGAGCGGACCTGACTCACATTTCACTGCTGGTTAATACTCTCTGTATAATCCTGTATGTGACAAATAAATCTTGAATCTTGAATCATGCACATTCTTTTATATTTTATATTTTGTTCTTTATATCTTATTTTTTTACTTATTTCATGTTGTATATGTTGTGTATGTTGTATTCTATAATATTTGCACTGTCCATGGAGTGGACCTGACTCACATTTCACTGCTGGTTATATACTCTCTATATAATCGTTTATGTGACAAATAAAAAACCTTGAACGTTTTGTGTTTTGTCAGCTTTATCTTAAGACTAACTAGCTCAGTTATCGTAATGCGTGTAATGTTAGCTAGCAAAGAAGCAAGGAGCTAACGCGCCCTTACATCAAAGTTATCAACGGCAAGTGTTAAATATGCAGTGTTATACACAACAGTTTGTCAGTGGTGGTAAATTAAGATTTATTTTTATTTTTTTGTGGTTTCTCACAGCCGGACACAGACAAACCCGCAAATTATATTTTTAAACTAGAGGTCGACAGACCCTCATCTCTAACCGTCACTCGCGCCACAGATCTGAAGCAAGGTAAAGCAACCACACATTCCCTGTATTACAATACGTTTAAACTTTTTGTTAATCGTTATTTATTATCCGCATTGTCAGTTTTTCATCTAGAATATCCATGTGATGCTGATCAAGTTTACTAAATCCGCCGAACGGTGAACAAAGGGGCTGGGGAGCGTTTATAATGGCTGTTTGGTTAACCTTAGTTAACATTTTAGGCTGTTATTTGCTCCTCACGTTGTCTTATTTAAAATTTGTACTAACAAATTGTTGTCATGCTTTTGAAATCAATCTTTTCAGAGCAAAGGCAGGGAGGGGTGGTGTGATGTCATTGGCAACAGGACAGCTGCAAAACTAATATGAGCCTAAAATGAAGTAAGTAGAATTCACATTAAACAAATTAATGGGCTTTAGTGTTGTACAAGATGTAATCAGTTACATTATAAACAGTTATTTAAATACATCGTTCTTCAGTTTTTATACCAGCAGCACAAATGATAAGTCTTCTGAAGCAATACTATACTTTTTTTGTGAATATTAGATTGAAATTTAAATTAAAAAAAATATCAAATCATGAATACACAGCACAGATGAAAAATAACAAACCTCATCCCACAAGAATGACATCATGACATCTAAAAACCAGTCATGTTTGATATAATGTAATGTGTGCCACCATTTTGATTCAGACTGAATTGGCAGAGTGAATAAAATCTTAAATTTCAGTTTGTCTATCATTCTGTCAAAGTCTTTTTGCATTTGAGTTGGTTCTGATTATAGTTATACATATATATATATACTTCACTAATATAGATGGAAAAATGATCTTTTATATTTCTACTTGCACTTATCCTAAAGTTGCTTTGGTTTTTCATAAAGATGTCAGGTAATTGCCAATGCTAAGTTTGTAGTGGTTGAAAGTTGTCTTATTATGATTCATAAAAATAAGCGGTCCATAAATGTTGCTTAATTGTGAGTTAAATTTCTCTAATTTTGTGTTTTGTCTTCATGGTCAATAATGGCATCAGTCATTCAAGCTGTGATCCTAGCAGATCTACTACTATCTGAAAAGAAGACTCAGCAGATTTTTCAAGACACACAAGGTAGGACACATGACAGGACAACTTTATATTTACTTGGCAACATTTGAGTTGTCTTAAATGGATAGTCCCCTAAAAAATTAAAATTATGTCATGGTTTACTCACCCTCATGTTGTTCCAAACCAATTTTGAATGAATTTTATTCATCTTCAAACAAAAGTATATATTTTTGATATTCTTTCATCGTTTTTGTCTATCCATTGGAAGTCTAGGCAGTCTTTATTTTCAAGCTTCAAAAAGTTTAGTTTTTAAAAACTAAAAGTTTTTAGTTTAGGCTTTGACACATAATAAATAACCCTTTAGAAGACTTGAATGAAACCATTTTATTCATATGGATAAACTTGTATTTAAGCTTAATATTGATTGCCTAGACTTTCAATGGATTGACAAAATGGTGAGAGAGTTTTAAAAATATCTTCATTTTTGTTCCATAGATGAACAAGGTTCGTATGTGTTTGACATGACACGATAGAGGGTAAATGATGGTAATTTTAATTTTGAGGTGAACTGTCCCTTTAAAGGGATAGTTCACCCAAAAAAAATTAGAATTCTGTCATTAATTACTCACCTTCATGTTGTTCTGAACCCGTAAGACCTTCGTTAATCTTCAGAACACAAATTAAGATATTTTTGATGAAATCCGAGAGCTCGCTGACCCTCCATAGACAGCAATGCAACTGAAATGTTCCCAGACCCAGAAATATAGTAAGGACATTGGTAAAATAATCCATGTGACAACACTTGTTCCACCTCAATTTTACGAAGCTACGAGAATACTTTTTGTTGTGATACTCTCCATAATGGTGCACTAGGGTGACGCGAAGGAGAAGAATTGTTGAATAAAGTCATTATTTTTGTTTTCTTTGCGCACAAAAAGGATTCTCATAGCTTCATAAAAATTGCGGTTCAACTACTGATGTCACATGGACTGTTTTAACAATGTCCTTACTGCATTTCTGGACCTGAAAACATTACAGTTGCGTTGCTGTCTATGGAGGGTCAGAGAGCGCTCAGATTTCATAAAAAAAATATCTTAATTTGTGTTCTGAAGATGAACTTACGGGTTTGGAACGAAATGTGGGGTGAGTAATTAATGACATAATTTTCATGTTTGGGTGAACTATCACTTTAAGCACCATTTTCTTTCTGTTTTGTAATAAAGAACCTTAGGTTGTCAAATTAAATAGTAATGTAAATTAACAAATTCAATTCAAGCTCTAAAATATTCAGCTAATATTCAGCCCTGAAAATCCTGCTGATAAACAACTCTGGAAGTTATGATGTGAAAAAGTACTACAGGGTTTTAAATGGGCTTTATTGAATAAACACTTCCCCGATCACACCTTTATTGTCATTTATGAAAATTAAAATATGATGTCCGCTTTGTTTAAATATGATGATATTTGGTGACGTACACTAACAAAACTTTTTACTGCATTTAGAATAAGGGAGCCTGATCAGGTACAGAAGGCAGCTGTCACCATCTTTGCTGTTAAGGAAGAGGGAACATTGTCTTTAAACCCACAGGATGTTTTGTTTGTATTTGAAGATGATGACTGCCAAGTTTTGGGTCAGTGTACTGGTGCTTTTTTTGGAACTAAAGTATTCCCATAGTTACAGTATACAAACTACTTAAAGTTTGTATATAAGTGCTGTTAATCTTGAGGAAAGCGGTGTTTGTTTGTTTTTGTTTTGTTTTTTGTGGGGGGTTTACAAAAAATTATCCACTCTGTTTTTTATTATTATTATTATTAATTATATTTAACATTTAAAATGAATTTTGTTAAACATTTCCTTGTTTGTGTGGTCGTTACTTATTTGGTGAAAAGTCTGATAAGATAGCTTAAATGTTATATTTTTGAATATACAGCCCACTGATTTTGTTTTATGCTTAAACATTTATGTTGTATTTCAATAAATACTTGAGAAAACACTCCTGTTCTGTCATTATTTCTTTTACCAGTGTTTTTGCTTAGTCTTATGTAACTTTATTGCTTTGAGTTTGATGAACTTAAACCATTTAAGGCAATCGGTTTCCTCAAACCATTTAAGTAGCCAAGATGTTAATTTTAAGTTGTTATGACTTAGTTAGAATTAGTTACCTGAATTCAAGACTGAGTGGAATAAACTTAAAATGTTTAAGTTCAGTTTACTCTAATAATTGACTGGGCCAACACTAAAAACAAATAAGTTAATTTAACTCAATGTAAATGAGTCATAGTGCTCATATTTATTAGTTTTAAAACTTAAATGGTTTAAGGCAATCGGTTTCCTCAAACGGTTTGAGTTACCGTAACTTGTTGGGTTTTACAGTGTATGTTTTGTATAACTACAATAAATAATTATATTTGTAACTCAATTTAAATTTAACATTTATACTCGGACAAGTAAATGACAAATTTACTTGCCCGAAGGACAACCACATGAGAATGCTTAATGTCAAGCCCTGCTGTATATTGAGCAGCGGACAATGTTAAATCCATACACGAAATACACATCTGAGGAAAAATACATTGTTGGTCAGCACCACCTAGCATGCAGGCTGAATTAGCAGAAGGCAAACCCTGGGTAGAAACACACGGTTAAAATAAGACTGGGGACTAAAGAGATAATTAACATAAACAGGCGAGATGGATAACTAATCAGACAAGAGGG
This sequence comes from Schizothorax lantsangensis, assembly GCA_027422415.1. NCBI lineage: Eukaryota > Metazoa > Chordata > Actinopteri > Cypriniformes > Cyprinidae > Schizothorax > Schizothorax lantsangensis. The sequence continues at coordinate 135,180 of JAPDDO010000275.1, forward strand.
AAAACTAGGTCAAAGAAACTCAGGCAGGAGGAAAAAAAAAACAAAAAGGAAACATAGAAGTCCATGACTGACAGTGTGATTCATTTCTGAATGAATTTATTATCTGATACTTCATGTTATTTTAATACAATGTTAAAGTGAATTAGTATAACATTACAAGATTAGTACAAGATTAGTATAACATTACAAGTTTATATATATATATATATATATATATATGTGTCAAAGCCATGTTAGATAAAACTGTTCTTATTTTTATAGTCTTGAACTTAGAAATATGCTGAATAAACACTTGATTATACATATTCTGTTGGATGAATAACTGTAAAGGACTCTCAATGCATACATATTTTTAAACAGTAAACATATCAAAATTTGCACAATATTTGTACTTGTTTGTGCATATAGCACAAACATGTAAAGCTTGAATTTCAGTAAAATCATGTGATATCTAATGAGAGATGTGTGTTTTAGAGGGATTTTGTTGGTATTTTACCCATTAAGTGTTTTTTGGTATTCTGGCCTGGCCTAAAGACAATAATAAAACACTTAGGAGCGAAAATACAGAGAATCAGACCAAAGCTTGAAGCTAAAATGGCAAATATCTCGACGGCTACCGTAAATTTCCCTGGAGAGCTGACATACGCTGGAACAAATGTGATCCATACAGCACAGAATATGAGCATACTGAATGTGATCAATTTAGCCTCATTGAAGTTATCCGGCAGCTTGCGGGCAAGAAAAGCTAAAACAAAGCAAAGAAATGCTAGGAGGCCAATATAACCCAGTACAGACCAGAAACCAAAAGATGAACCTAAACTGCATTCTAGAATAATCTTTTCTTTGTAGTGTTGCATATTGTTGTAAGGAAATGGTGGGGATATTGTTAACCAAAGCACACATATAAGTATCTGTATTAGAGTGAAACCAGAAACACTGAGTCTCTGTTGAGGAGGACCAAACCATTTCATAACATTACTTCCTGGAAGTGTTGCTTTGAAGGCCATTAACACCACTATTGTTTTCCCTAGAACACAGGAGATACAGAGGACAAATGTGATCCCAAATGCTGTGTGACGCAACATACAGGACCACTCAGTGGGCCGACCAATGAAAGTGAGTGAACAGAGGAAACACAGAGACAATGAGAAGAGCAACAAGAAGCTCAGCTCTGAGTTGTTGGATTTTACTATCAGAGAGGCCCTGTTTTTGTAAAACACTAAAGTTATGCTCAAAGCTACTAAAGAGCCAGCAACAGACAAAGCAGCCAGTATAATCCCAAGGATCTCATCCCAGGAGAGAAACTCCACTGGTTTAGGAAGACACTTGTCTTTTTCATTATTGGGCCAATACTCAGGCAGGCATCTGTGACAATCCAAAGAATCTGAAAAACGAAGAAAGCAACAACAGGAATAAAACAGGTTATCATACAGGTTATCAGACTACTTTGTTTTAAAAAGACAAACCCAGAAATAGGGTCAATGCCATTATGTAAATTTGTATCCAATATTTATGAAATGCAATTCACACATACAATGACTTGATTTAACCACTTGTGTATGTTTTTAAAATTATAAAAAATTATTAAAAGGTTCATGAATTGAGAAATCTAATTTAAGAGGTTATCATACTATAAAAATATAATGTAAGTTTCAGAGCTCAAAACTACCAAAAACAGCTTTTATTGAAACCATGCTGGCAAAATCACGTTTTTTACGTGTATGTTTTTTATTACGTAATAAAGATTAATACAACAACACAAGAGTGACTGCGCATAGACATAGATCAATGCCTATGTCTTAATTATTGTATATTTAGCCCGTCTACTGAAGCATTATAGAAAAAGACAAAACAATCACTATAGCAGAATCACTGGACTAAAAATAACACTGTTTACCAAATATCACTAATTTAATGAAATGGGCTGCTTATTATGTTTATTATGTTTTGAAGTCTTATCCGAAAACCACCCATTTAAACAGTCCATTCATTCAGAGGGATTAAATCAGTGTACACAATTGGCATTAATTTCTAAATGGTCTTTTAATGCAAAAATGCTGCTAAGCATTGTAAGTGCACCTAAGAAAACTTTATAAAATATATTTTTTATATAGGGGGCATGAATTTAAAGAAGAAGAAAACAATCAGGCTGACAATTTTTGTGGTATCAGAATAAAAATAAATAAATAAATAAATAAAAATATATATACATACATACATATATATATATATATATATAATTTAAACAAGCTTCTTAAAATCTTATAAGTATTTAAAAAAAAAAAAGAAAAAAGAAAGAAAAGTGTCCACCAACTCAAAGTCATGTGGTCCCACAAACAAGAGAGAAAGAAAGAAAGAAAGAAACAAACAAACAAACAAAGACAGACAATTATATAATAGAAAGGACACCTGCAGACCCTCATATTTTACATGTTGAACTCTCTATTAAATAATGTTCTTAATTACCGCAATCTTAATCAGCATTAAATTGTATAAAGACATTGTAACAAAGAGACTGTAATAAATAAAGTGTGACCAAATACTTCTAAGAACTTTTCATGCTAAATTAATAAAACATTTTAAAATATATTTTTCTTTATCTTAGATAGTCAAATATAATTGATCAACAAACATATATGATTTATTCACAAGAATGTCCAGACAAAGTACCTGTCTCATTGCTGATCTCTCCATCTGCACAGTTAATGCAGTCATAACAGCAGACAGGTCTTCCTTTTTTCACAGCCTTCCTCGTACCTGGAGGACAGCTCTCACTGCACACAGACACAGGCACCTGCAAGTAACAGGCAGACACAGTATCAGAGTCAGAAATGAACCAAGATAGCACACACACACACACACACACACACACACACACACACACACACACACACACACACACAAAATATAATTAATTATAGAACAACACCCAGAACAATCACACAGAACAAAACAAAACAAAACATTTTATACCTTTTCACTGCCATCATACCAAATGATATCTCTGCTCAGACTGAATTCTTGGCCTTTTAGGCTTGGATGCATCATACTGACCCACTGTCACAAAATCAACTGAACTGTCTCCCTGAAGCTGCCAATTCACAAGTTCATATGTGGCCACAGGGTCTCCATTGGTATCAAATGAGACAGAATAATTGTTTTTGGTAAAGTTCACTCTCTTCAGCTGATCAAAAACCTGCATGATAGGCATGAACAATAAAGACTGGTGTAATTTGTTAAATAATCAGTACTGAAATACTGGGTGTGGTTGTATAATTTATTGTAGGCCTAAAAAAATAGCTACTATATTAAGAATTTTCAAATCCCTTTCTTAAATGCATTTGGGGAAAATAAAAATAAAATAATTAGTTCAGCTGTTCCACGATAAGAAAGCGTACCTGCCACGGTTCAACTCTGATGTTGTTGTCACAATGCTTTTCGTTACAGATAATGCCATGGAGGGCATGAGCTATAGCATATGTGGCTTTGTACACCATGTTAGTGATCCACAACTGGGACGTGTCTGTAACAGGTCCTCTGTGCCATCACATTCTGGCATACCAGTAGAAGAACCTGTCTGCCGTTTTAGACTACAGCTGAATGAACTTTCCCAGAATTCTGTCAGCAGGGGAAATTTTAGCGCTTGTTCTGGAGACAGGTCAAGTAGAAAGTTATGAAACCCAGGGATAACAGACCGCGGTATTGCAAAGCCCACAGCACCAATACACAAATTAAACCGCAGCATTTGTGGGTCTGTAACCCACGCCTCGCTGCCAATCCACTGCATCGGGGGAGGAGGCTGCTGGCTCAGCTCTTCTAACAGAAATCTCATATCACCTGCTGACACAAAAGCAACTATTACACGAGCCGTTGACCTACGAATGACATCCGCAACCCTTTTTAGTTTGCTGTGTGGCTGGGTCCTGTAGTAGGCCTCAGAATATTCCACACAGATTCCCTCCTGCTCCGCAGCTTTCAGGAATGATGCCATGCCATTGTTCCCGTAGTCTGAATCACTGCGCACAGCTCCGATCCACGTCCATCCAAAGTGCTTTACCACCCGTGCCAGTGCTGCCGCTTGATGGTGATCGCTGGGGATGGTCCTGAAGAAAGTAGGATGCTGCCGCTTGTCACTGAGACAAGCACATGTTGCGTAATGACTCACCTATAGAGCACAGTGAAGTAATATATATATATTCATACATTACATTTACATGCATGATATCTGCTGACAAATGTGAAATGTGTCCAAAATTACAATAATTATAATTTTTTTTATTAACATTGTGATACATTACAGTGCCAAAATGTATGAACAAGAAATAGTTAGAGTAAGCACCTGTGGAATCCCGAAACGACCAAAAAGTCTTGAAGTGCTTATAGCCGCAGTGGAACCAGATTCTCCGACTAATGCGAGAACTGCAGCCGATTTTACACAGGAATCAGTGTCATTAAATAGAAGATCTACTCCGTTGGTAAGTTGAACTGCTATTTTCATTACCATTGGCACAGAGGCACATGAGTCATATATATGGTACCCTAGTGTGATGCCCGGTAAAAGATCGGAGCTGTTGTTGATCTCTTGAATGGCGAACTGTAAGGCACGAGCACAGCGCAACGCTCTGAAGTCCATGCTGTTCAAGCACACAGATGAAAAAGTTTATTATAACATATTAAATACAAGCACCTAAACGTGTTGTCTGATTCTCATCAGCTCATTTTGCATAAACAAAAAGACAACTATGAACATAATTTAAGCACAATTAATATAACATATTCAACCCTGCTTTGTTAGGGATTTTATTCAATCTTGTCATACTCTTAACCTGCCACTGCACACTAGTGGTTGCGGCCGTCTAGTGTAGGTGTGCTTCTCTGTCCTCAGATAATAATGAATGGTAAAAGCCCCTCCAATAACAAAGTCTCCGTTCTTGAAAAGAGCAGGGGGCTGTGGGACACCTTGGAGAATGCAGGTGCCTAAATTAGCCCCAAACACAGGGGAAAGCCTTGTAATACACAGCAATATCACGGTCGATAAAAGACTAACATGCATTTCTCCTGCTAGGCAAGCAACCTCTCCAAATGTAAGGTGAGAATTATGCCTTGTTTTATATACCCACCTGCCGCTACTGTTTATGTTGTAACTCTGTACTGGAAAATCTAAGAAGGTGTGGTTAATTGATTAACAGTTTACATATTTGTCACCTGTCACCTAGTCACATGTCGACCCAAAGGAAAATGTCACAACACCAGGGGCGCCGCTACGGATTCTGGGCCCCCTGGACAGCATTTTCACTCGGGCCCTCCTTTTGGGGTGGGGGGTGGGGGGTGTTCCCCCTCCGTACAGATCCCCCTCGGTAGAAATCACGATTGCGTTCCCGGCAGAGCCCTGCACACGGGCCTCAAATTTAGGCCCTGGCCCGAGACGCTCAGGCTCTAGACCGGCACGTGTCCGACAGTTTAACAGAATTACCAGCCCGAGTCAGACCAGAGCCCGTCTTTTTTTCCCCTTCTCCCAAATCAGATTATTCTGTTTCACCTATTAAAATTGTTCAGTTTTGTATGTGAATGGCAAAGTGAGAATATTTCGTTTCGGTTTTTTATAAAGTTAATTTAGAAAAACGTTTGGAGCATTTTTGTTTGTTCGTTTAATAAGTTTTTTCTTTCTTAAAGTAACGACCAAGAGGCCAGCGGCAGACCGGCAGGCTGATCATAGCCATGTTTGATCAATTTAGCCTTCTCAAATCATCACGACTTTGCCTAAAATAAAATCTATAGATATACTAAAACAGTTCAAGCATATAACAATGTTTAAACGTTAAACCTAGATAAATGTGCGCTGCATCCAGTAGTTTGTGCGGAGAGTGGAAGCTAAAGAGCAGGACATGGAGGCACCAGCGCAATCAATTGCATTTTTTTCAATGGAAACAACTTACGCTGTAATTTTTGCTCATAAAGGTAAGAGTAATACATCATTCGGAACTGTAAAGGGTCTACTTTTATGTGTGTGCACTCACAATATCAACAAAACCTTTTATAAAATATATAAAATATTTTTTTTAAATAAAGAAAACAATGCGCCGTCTCGTCTTGAACAGGAGCGCTTCACAAAAATGAACCGAAAGTCAGCGAATACATGACTCACAGACATGATAAATATATCTATATAAATCTTTAAATTACTACTTAACGAAATAAATCAAATCGAAAACAAAAACTCTTTCATTATAATCCATGAAGATGCACTTCTCTCTAAAGGCGCGTCTAATGAGGACAGGGGCGGCGACAGAGAATGTTGAACACAGGTGCTGAGGGGGTGCTAGATCAATGACAGGGGGAGCCAGGCAATTAATAGTAAATATGACCAAAACAGGTTGTTATTATTATTATTATTATTATTATTATTTTATATGAATAATAAAATCGCTGTATGCGCATTTCAAATGTGTATGAGGAATGTGGGAGTATTATGGCGCTTAGCCTACTGCATGGGGGGTGCAAGCAATTATTTTTATTGATTTATTTTTTCCTGCGGAAAGAGCTTATACTCCCGTCATTTTTGGATGTGCTTTCTGTCGTATCATGCAGTCTCCGTGAATGGAGCGCGCCACAACAATGAACCAGCTCACAGACATAAGAAATAAATCTTCAGAAAACTTGAAAACCAAAGACTATCAGCCTTTCATAAGTATTACGAAATAAAATAAACAAATCTTCTCTGATTATGTAGTCCATATAGGTGCATTTCTCTATTAAAGTCACGTCCACTGTGGAGATGGCGAGTCTGAGAAAGCACTAGTTTATTAATAAATAATTAAAATGTCTTCTTTTTCCCCGATGCATTCATAATCATTACTTTAGCCAGTGCTTTGCAGCAAACTTTATGCGTGCGTTTGAGCGCGGAATAATACGCCTAAATGCCTATATTAAAGGATGGTTTAGTAGGTTATTATACTATCAATTTAATATAAACATGCAAATAGTTGACTAGAAAAATCTTTAGTCGGGGCAGGCCAATACTTGGCACAAGGAACCGATCCATTTTTAAAATAAAACGCTGACATTACGTGCGACTGCAAATCACGTTATTGCATTGCAGTATTTATGCATGTGTTTAATGAGTCAAATGTTTTTATTTTATTTCATTTTTTATGGGGGTGCTTTGGTTTTTCTTGGGGGTGCTGGAGCACCTGCTAGCCCCTCCCTAGCGCCGCCCATGAATGAAGAGATGGCGAGTCAGAATCATCATCTTCATCTTTGCGACACTGACACAGAAAACACTAGTTTATTAGTAAAAAATTCAAATATCTCCTTACTATTTCCTCCTGACACATTCATGGTAATTACTTTTGCTGGGGCTTTACGGCAAGCTTTATTGCGTGTATTTGAACGCAGAACTCTTCAGCTGCGCTGACGGCGCGCTCGCTGCTGCGGGACTCTAAACACCGTCGAGCCGCTCTTGACAGTCGTGCAGGGGCGCCGTAAGGGGGGGGAAGTTAGGATGATTCTAAGGGCCCGACGATTGGAGGGGGCCCACCGAGGGGAACGCTAGAGCCCTGCATTTCAGCCCGGCCCCGACGGGCCCCGACTTTTTTTACGTCTCTAGGGCCGGGCTTCAATCGGGCCAATTTTCATGTTATAGTTCAGACGCGGGCCGGGCCTGTTTTAGGCTTCTCCTTATTTTTATATTTTAGACATCCATCAATTAGTGATGAAAAAAATTGCCACGCTGGTGGAAACAACAGGAGACCGTGTCGCGACTGTCAAGAGCGGCTCGAGGTGTTTAGAGTCCCGCAGCAGCGAGCGCGCCGTCAGCGCAGCTGAAGAGTTCTGCTTCAAATACACGCAATAAAGCTTGCCGTAAAGACCCAGCAAAAGTAATTACCATGAATGTGTCAGGAGGAAATAGTAAAGAGATATTTGAATTATTTACTAATAAACTAGTGTTTTCTGTGTCAGTGTCACAAAGATGAAGACGATGATTCTGACATCTTCATGGATTATAATGAAAGAGTTTTTGTTTTCGATTTGATTTATTTCGTTAAGTAGTAATTTAAAGCTTTCTATAGATATATTTATCATGTCTGTGAGTCATGTATTCGCTGCCTTTCGGTTCATTTTTGTGAAGCGCTCCTTTTCAAGACGAGACGGCGCATTGTTTTCTTTATTTTATAAAATTATTTTATATATTTTATAAAATTTTTTGTTGATATCGTGAGTGCACACAAATAAAAGTAGACCCTTTACAGTTCCGAATGATGTATTACTCTTACCTTTATGAGCAAAAATTACAGTGTAAATTGTTTCCATTGAAAAAAATGCAATTGATTGGGCTGGTGCCTCCATGTCCTGCTCTTTAGCTTCCACTCTCCGCACAAACTAGGATGCAGCGCACATTTATCTAGGTTTAACGTTTAAACATTGTTATATGCTTGAACTGTTTTAGTATATCTATAGATTTTATTTTCGGCAAGTCGTGATGATTTGAGAAGGCTAAATTTATCAAACATGGCTATGATCAGTCTGCCGGTCTGCCGCTGGCCGCTTGGTCGTTACTTTAAGAAAGAAAAAACTTATTTAACGAACAAAAAAAAAATGCTCCAAACGTTTTTCTAAATTAACTTTATAAAAACCCGAAACGAAATATTATCACTTTGCCATTACATATAAAACTGAACAATTTTAATAGCTGAAACAGAATAATCTGATTTGGGAGAAGGGGAAGAAAAGAAAACGGCGACTTTTACCTTCTGTACAAAAGTTCAGAGAAATTATACCTCAGGTAATGCTAATCCCGTCCGAATAGACCAGCTGTAAATGTGTACGTAAATATTCCGCCATTTTCTGTTTAAAAGTAGTTTTCCACACACCATTCAGACCATAAAGAAGGTTGAAAGCCACTAAACTTCTTTTGGCTTAATATATATATATATATATATATATATATATATATATATATATATATATATATATATATATATATATATATATATATATATATATATATACATACACACACACCACAGATGCGGTCGAACGATTTATTTATTAAATTATTACATTTTGATTGGATATAAACAGTAGGTCCGGTCGAATGAGGATATCAGGAAGCAACCCTGCTGACGTAACAGTTACATAACGTATTGGTAATTTTTGGTAGGCTAATTTCGTGACTTATCAATAGGCAATGTAACCACGACGTCGTATGCACGTAATTCCATTACCATCCCATTACCAACTCACAACGTCGTCAGTACGTCCTCCTAACGTAACAAGATAACCAAGAACGTCCCAGATAGGTACTCTAATCGTAATATATTGGTAACTTCATGACTTACTGGCAACGTAACTGCAACGTCGTATGCACGTAATTTCATTACCATAATTTTTGTACGTTCTTTATATGGTCTCTGATTACCCATAGGAATGTAGCACTGTTAAATATTTTGAAAATATATTTTGAAAATATATTTTAAAAATACATAAAACATAAAGTTTAATAATTGTTCATGATACATGTAGAATGTGTACGAAAAAAAATCTATTCCTATATATACGCCTTAGTTTTTAATCAGTGTTTTTCATTGTTATTTCTACACCACGTTTACCATTTCTAAAGCTATTATATTATATTATATTATATTATATTATAATTACGTATTTTCTGCGTGACTTCTACGTGCTTTAATGGGCGCACGCGCTTAACTGGAGCGGAGGAAGTCACCATGAAAACGGGGCGGCAGCTCAACTGTCAAACAGCTAAACGCCGTCTCTCACTGTTGTTTTCACTAATTTCAGGTAAGTTTAGTCTCTAAATTACACAAGTAGTACATACAAGTGTTCCTGACACTTTTTTTTCATGTAAATGACACGCTTCCGTTGAATATTTACTTTATAGGAATGTTTAGTGTCTTTGGAAAAAGTCCGTTAGCATCTGAACCGTGAGGCTAACTATAAGAGGTAACGTAACTATAGACTTGAGCTCTTGTTTCTGAAAGTTTGGGCTTTTATTGTCATTTTATGTGTAGATGAGCGTTTTTATATAAAGGTTTTGCTGGCAATTTGTCAATGGATGAATGGAAGTAAGCTAATTAATTTAACCTAAAAGTATGCACTGTACAGTTAATCGGATACGTCACTTACATGGAGCATGCAAATGGGCTGAAACTTAAAACAGGTTTTGTTTTTTCATGGTAAACACATATTGATACCATCATTATGCCTGTCTTCAGTGTCACATTATGCTTCAGAAATCATGCTTTGCGAAAACAAGAATAAAGTACATTTTACAATATATTCACATAGAAAAAAGTTATTTTAAATAATAATAATAATATTTCACAACATTACTGTTTTTATTTATGATCAAATAAATGCAGTGTTCTTGGTGAACAAAAGAGACTTATTTCAAAAACATAAATAACTGACCACAAACTTTAATAACACAAGGGTTTCAAATATTCATTAATTTATTCTAATAAAATGCAAGAAGCTCTTAAAAATATTAACGTAAATAGTGATTTGTATTGTATACCCAGAATGTAATGCACAATGACGTAGATTCCCATTCTCTATACCCAAGCTACACACTCTCACACCGTGTCTACACTAGATGCGACAAAGCGACCATTGAAAATCATTTGAACTTTGTGTCAGTACGTCATAAATAGAACGAGGCATCAGTTCACTGTCAGGGATATGTTGTGTCACACCACGCCACATCCAGTGTAGACATCATATAATAATAGGTTCTATTGTATTTTGTAGTCCGGTGTAGACATGGTGTTAGAACTCCTATTATATATCGTTGCATATGATGTATGTATGATGCCATCCATAATTGATAAAACGTTTCTATTTCAGAGACAGAAAATCATCAATAAACCAAAAGGTAATTATAACTTATTTCAATAATTATAATAAGAATAACAAGAATAAATAAAAATGCATCTGAGACTTAATATTGCTTCTTATTTTTCAGTGGGTTGAAAGTTCTCATTAAACACATTGCTTTCTTCTCATCTTTGTGCAATTTCAGATGTTGTGCATATTTATGAATCATAATTTTTCACTTTATCTTGTCGTCTTTCTCTTTTTTTAGTTTGGTTTAGCTCCAACCCCAATTAAGCAGACCTGAGCAGTTGATCAAGTATCACAAGAAATTCTGCAGAATGTTGGTCCTCCATGCCCAGGACTGGACACCAGTGTTGTAAGTCATCAAAGTAGAAGTCATCCTGCCTCTCTGAATTGTCATGTTCAGATTATATTGCAGGAGATCTCAACATTGTCTCTCGAGGTCCACTTACATGCAGAGTTTTGCTCAAACCTAGTGCAGTGCACCTGAACCAACTAATCAAGTTCTTCAGTTTTACTAACTATAAAGTCACAAACAGGTGAGCGTGATCAGGTGTGGACCTAAACGCTGGGTGTGAATCACTCAGGCCTCTTGCTCAGTAGTCAGTGCTTAAGGGCTGTCTCAATCACAAAATTTAGTTTGCTCCCTTAAAAAGCTGTGAAAACCAGGAAGCATCAATGCTCACTGTGTTCCCTTATAGGAAGTTCTGAAGCTCAAAACTTAAGAGATAATTCGCTACAAAATGACATGTGATAGATTTTAAAACGCATACCAATATTATATTTCAGCATAAATATACATCACTAGTCAGGTAATGTCTAATCTAGCAAATATTTATTTATGACTGAAATCTTGCACATACTGTACATGTAACAAAGTATTTATCATAATGTGCTGTAAATAGCATAAAAAAAATATCAGTTTTACTGTTGTGCATAAATGTCAGTAGTGATGTTGTACAATGAGGAAATAGTCACCAGTGTGTCCTTACCAGTGCCTGAATTTGTGTACACAATATATTAATTCACAACCTAGCGAACTATGAAGCTGATTGAGATGCACTCTGTATGACAGTGGATCTTGAGGGCCAGAGTTGAGAACCCCTGACATACTGATTAGTTAATAATCACTCATGAAGAATGAGTACACTTTAATTTGTACAGAAATATGCAATATTTGACTCATATTCAGCGATGCTATTATCTTTTTTCCCCTTTTGTTTGTGTGTCAATCACAGCTACATAAAACCAAAGGCCATTCAGCCACAGGTCACTGCATCTTTTGCTGTGTAAGTTAATTTTTTTTGAATGTCAAACACATTCTCAGTATTTATATTTGGTTTGGTTTTTATAACCGTTTTAGATATATATGCATATATAGCAGGGCTCCAGACTAACTTTTGAGAGCAGTGGCACCAGCGCCACTGAGTTCTACAGATGGTGGCGCCAGAAGCAGATTTGGTAGCACTTGGGTGGTGTGTGGGCGGTATTAAAAATAAAGATAATTAAATCATAAAATTATTATAGTTTTGCATTAATAAGTGTAGTTTCTAGTAATATTACACATTTATTTCTTGGTAATGCACATTTGACAGTAAAGCACTGAGCTTGAGTTAGGAAGCACAAAATTGTTTATACTTTTAAAATACTTTTATTAACAACAGTAACGTGCAAAATGTAAGTTTTATATAGAAAATTAACATTCTACTCTTATTAAATGTACCATTATTCTTCTGTAGTATTATATAGAACTGACCAACAACTTAAGTTATTATAAAAGGAGCTCTCTTGCTTTGTGTGATTCAGTCAGAGAAGTTTGTGTTTCAAGGCACTTTGTGACTTTTCTTACTTAATACACAAAGAGCAAACGTTTACAAAATTTGTTTTCTTGATGATTTAAAATTTTATAATAGTGATTTTATAATTTCAAAATGTAAAATAAAAAGTAGAAATGAATGACTAATTAGCCTATAAGTGTTCCTCTGCTGCCATCTACTGGTTATAGTGGTAATTTGATGCCCCCTTCTTTTAATTTTACAAATGTGTTTGTTTACCACAAAGTATATTTTGGTCATCCCTTTAAAAAAGTATGCTTTTTAGAGTTTTAAAGTGGTGTAAATAGTTGTCTGAAATACTTAAATGTGCTTGAATTTCTCTCTCAAAAGTTTGTACAAACCCTGAAATGCGTAATGTAATGAAATTCAACTGTTTCCGCCACAACACCATGGTTATAGTTAGCGCTACTTCTGGTTATATGTCAGCGCTGTTTGACCTGTTTATAACAGATTTCTGTGCAGAATTTGAATGCTTCTCACTAGAGCTCACGGCAACATTATTCATTCTGCAGCAAATTTAAGTGCTTCTCACTGGATCTTGCAGCACTGTGCAGTAACTGTGTCACGAAATCAACACTGCTTCTTTAGTAAACCTGTTCTGAGCTCTGAGAAGTTTGTTTGCACTGCGCTGATCCGAGCTGATAAACGGTCCGCGCTGCACAGCTCAAACGAGTAGCGCAATTTCACTAGCTTTGTTTCGCTTGCTGTTTGATGATTCTCATATGCAACAGAAATAGCAGCGCTTATGAGGTGGGGCAACGTAGTTGTCATGCTAGTGTGATTGCTCACAAAATTTAGTCACACTGGCAGAAAAATCGGTCACAAAACAGTCTGGATAGGAAGTGACAAAAAACTGTGCTGAAAATTCTAGAAAACTGTTCTTATCCTGTAAGTCCCCACTATTTTGTGCCCTGAGGTGGAAATGCCCTAACAGTAGGGAAAACTCAAGTGTATACTTTACATTTTGGACAACCATAGTTTTTTTTTTATCATTATTTTTACATTTACATTTGGGTTGTTTTCTTTCTCACTTTAGATGCTGGTGAAAAAACCGCCAGGCTAAAGCATTCAAAGTGGAAACTTCTGTCGTGGCTCAATAATCCAGGATTGGGATGGTGGAAGGAGCAAAAGAACCAGAAGATCAGAGATCAGGCAGAGATCTACTGGTGCACCTGAGGGAGCAGATTTACCTAATGTCTTAGTTAAACCAAAAATTTTCATCACTCACCTTCATGTCGTTCCAAACCTTTAAGACTTTTGTTCATCTTTGAAACATAAATATAGGTCTTTTTAATGAAATCTGAGAAATTTCTGCCAGGTAAGTTTCAGCTTAGTTTGCGCCAACTCTGGGTTTTAGGTACCATGAAAGTGGTTTGACTTTTAGCAGTGTTCATCGCCATACTAACTTACGCTCCACCGCTAACCTGCTCTGGGGCAGGTTATGTTCTGGTTTAGAGATCTGAAACCGAAATCTGACCAATCAGCTTCAAGCAAAGTGACACATCTCTGACGCAATAAAGCCACTCCTCCAGTTTCTCTTACTCCAAATTAAAAGACGTTACATAGTAAAACATTTTTAAAGATAAAATCATCTGATTTTTAGAGATGATTATTTTTTTATTATTTATATAATTATTATACCCTTAATCCATTACACGAGCCATCTTAATAGTAAGTATTAAGCTTTTATTTTAAATTAATATAAACGTATAGATAATATGCAATATAAATAAGTTTTAGAATCAATAGCTGTAAACGTGACTACATATGAGTTTAGATTTTTAAGTGTTTTTATATCTATAAATATTATAAACTTTACAACTTTTACTTGCACTTATGTGGTAAGATAAGTTTTCCTCTTTCATGGATCAATCGTTTCATCTTGCTGTGTAAATGTTTAAATTCTTCATATTGTTCAATCTTTTAATCTTTGGTAGTGAATCGCACTGACTCTCTCACGAGAAGTGAATCACAGTTTCAAGGCATGTGATTGGCTGCTCATTACTGATGTCACACTTTCATGTGCACATGCTCCATTAACTCAGGATCAAGCCTGAGTTGACAGAGAAAGTTGATGATCAGCTTCATGGTACCAACAAAGCCGGATTGGACTGGTTTGGTTTTGTCAACTCAAAACTAATCCTGTAACCCAGAGTTTGTTCAGCCACCATCATGGTACAGGCCCCAGTTGTTTAACCTCAATTTATGAAGTGATGTGAATGTTTTGTGTGCACAAAAAACATTGCATTTTTATTTACAAAATAACTTGCTCATGAGAGCACCATGATGCATCAGTGTTGCATTGGCGTGAGAACTGGCCATCTCATGCTGCTTTTGTGAAAATGCGTTGGAGATACATAATTTGTGAATTAAGACATAATATTTTTGTTGTTGCTGTTTTTTGCGTACACAAGGCATCTGTTAAACATATCTTCATTTGTGTTCTGCACAAAAGGGTCTTATGGGTTTGTAGCGACATGAGGGTAAGTAGCCTAATTAATAACAGAATTTACATTTTTGGGTGAAATATGTTCTAATGTGGTTATAATTGGTCATTGTTCTGTTTTATAAACATTTTCAATATTTTAAAGATTTATTATTTTGAAAAATTATGTTCATACAGTCTACTTTAAGTACTTTTGTTAATATTTATACCTCTGTGATTATGGTATCTTTCCTTAATTATCTGAAATGTCT
The DNA here is from genome assembly GCA_027422415.1 of Schizothorax lantsangensis. Classification (NCBI taxonomy): domain Eukaryota; kingdom Metazoa; phylum Chordata; class Actinopteri; order Cypriniformes; family Cyprinidae; genus Schizothorax; species Schizothorax lantsangensis. Next base: position 150,566 of record JAPDDO010000275.1, read on the forward strand.
GTTTCCTTAAGTATCTGAGCACGGAACGTCCTGAATGCTTTCATATTTCGCTGTGTATCCTATGTTTTTATTAATAATTTGGGTGTATTTTACTGTTCATATTTGTGCATTTTCCAAAATAAATGAATTAAATTCATTTCGAGTCTATATTCATCATTCACAGCTGTTGAAACAGCCTTTAAATTAGTTTGGGCATATGAGGACATAAATTAGGTCCAACTAGTGCATGTCCGCCCATAGAAAATTTATAATTATTAAAAATTACCAACTGATTACCAGCACAAAACTATTGATCCGCGACGATGTCGCAGTTACGAACTGGCAACGTCACAAAGTTACGTCGTGGCGACGTATACGCACCTTTCACTTTTCCGGTTACGTCGCCACGACGTAACTTTGGTCACCAGATTACGTTGCAGTTACGTAACAGTTACGTATTTTTGTTAGCTGGGAACATACATGACGCACATGACAACAAGCAGGTGACGGCGGAGCGCAAATCGAGTTACCCCTCCCACTTTTGCTAGTTTTACAGAGATTTCTTATCCTGTGCGAATTGGCCATTAATATTAAAGATGTCCTGAGGTAAAAATGACATTACTCCATCTACCCTTGTAAAACTAATCCCGTCCGAATAGGGCTTATTAAGACTAAATCAAAAATGCCTGCCAAAATTAACACTGGTACAGGGCTCGACATTAACGCTTGTCCGCTTGTCCGGGACAAGTGAATGTTTTAAACGGGCAAGTGAATGAGAAATTTACTTGCCCAATCGGACAAGTAACTTGAAAATGTCAATACCAAAAACAATAATAATGGCCTTTATTTGTGATATAGCCGCGCCTTGTTTGCGATAATATCGTAATTGTTGTTTTAACAATGTGCAATTTGACGTCGAGTATATTGAGTATATTGCAAGAATCAAACAAAACACCTACGGAATGCACGCATACATTAAATGTAAGTTAGACTATCAGAAAATTCAAGATATGGAGATCGTGTGACCCTTCGACTTCGATGCACGCGTAGTCTTTCGCTTTGCTGACTTAGTCAAATATTTTGTAATCCTGTCAGTAAATTTCGAACCACTTTGCATCGGATCCATCATGAGTACTTCAACAGTCAAAGGCGATCGGAAAAGAGGGATTGGGCAATCGCCAATAAAGAAAAACTTCACAGATTTCACCATCTCCAGAGAGGATATCGACGATGCTGTCGCTAAAGGTTTAAAGCTAGCATTTAAAGAGCAGCAAAGCACCTCTGATTTGGCTATGGCCTCGACAGTAAGAGATGCGGTGAATTCCGTGCTGATTCCAGCATTGCGTGAACTGCGTGAGGACATACAGGCGACCAACAATTCTGTTAAAGAGCTGAAAGTGGAGCTGGAGGCGCTAGCTAGCGTGACGAAGCAGACACGAGACCGGGTTGATTCCATTCAATCAGCTGCACGTGAGGATAGGAGGACAGTCACGGACTTAAGAAATCAGCTGGAGCGACTCACCGAGAAGATGACGGATATGGAGGATTCTCTTCGGCCCGGCGGGAGGGGCTTGATGGCCGGGATAGAGGAGATGCCGGCTGCCCAGAAGAAGATGATGGCAGGAGGGATATGGATGCTTGCTAGATCTCTTTTTTTCTTCTTTCCTCTCTCCTCCTGGGATATTGCTCATATTTATTCGATACAATTGTCTCTTTGCTGGTAAGACTAACCCCCCCCCCCCCCCTTTTTTTTTTTCTTTTTTTCTTTTTTTTTTTTCTTCTTTTCCTTCTTTCTGGAGGGGACTAATGGAGAGTAGGTTTAATTACAATAATTTTTTGGTTATGTGAGCCTTTTGGGAGGCTCGTTTTGCGCTGAAGTGGATCGGTCACGGATCATCACAATTTTTGTTGCTCAATCAGACCTACGTTCTCAGTAATGTGCGGCCTGAGCTGTTTATTGTTTATAGTTGTCTTTGTTTCAGTATCTGTGTTATTTTAAGTTTTTACAACAGACATTCATACTTTTATTTACTTTACCTTATTTTTGGGAGGATTTTTCATCTAGGTGGTTTGATATCTAGAATGCACACCAGCGATTACATCTCATTTACAGAATGGGAGTGCTTTTGCTTTTCTTCATTTACTGAATACAATTTTGGGTTTATGAATATTAGTAGTAAGTATGCGACACCGACTTTCAAAATAAATGATTTATGACTTTGACCTTTGACCTCATTCCATAGGGAATAAACTTTTGACCTTTTTACGAGCGCACCTGGGGGTGACGTCATGTAATATGTCATCTGTTTGTAATATATCATGTTTATAGCTCGTTAGCCATGAAACGACCCCGATATTTACAACATCCGTGAACGATCTCATTCCATAGGGAATAACCTTTTAACCTTTTTACGAGCGCGCCTGGGGTGACGTCATGTAATATGTCATCTGTTTGTAATATATCATTTTTATAGCTCGTTAACCATGAAACGATCCCGATATTTACAACATCCGTGAACGAACGACCTCTGTGATGTGAAATGTGTTTGCAATATATCATGTCATTACGATTAATCTTATGACATCGGTTTGTAATAAACGGTCATGATGTCCGGTACGTGACATTAACTTAACATAATATATCATGTTTTTATCTGTTGTGCAATATATCTACCTGACCTCCGGGGTTAAAACGAGAGAACGTCCACCTGTTTGTAATATAGATGTTGATCCTCCGGTACGCGTCCCGTGATCTGTTTAAATCGTGGTCCGCCTGTGCTCTTAGCCTGGTGCCACACTAACGCAGAGGTTTTGGTCATCCTACACAGAGGTGCGTAAGATATGTTGGTTTAAGAGATATTAAGACATAAAAAATTAAAGTTGCAAGTTATTGTTATGGTCATTTTAGATGTTTAAAATAAATGACATTGCTAAAGGAGTCAATATATGAGAAAAAAAATACACACAGACACACACACACACACACACACACACACACACACACACACACACATAGACACAGTTGTATTCAAATGAAATAAAAATAAATAATTAAAATCGTAGCCTAATGAATAAAATAAACTTTGAGCTTAATAAAAAAATTGTCTTATGTTTTTCAGAGATCCACAAATGAGGTAATAGTTTTCAGTCTGCTTCTCCTCCAGGATAAGGGAGTATAGGGTGAACGCAGACACACACACACACACACACACACACCTTCTACTCCCAGGATAAGGGAGGATAGGGAAACGCAGCGGTGTGCTGCACATCATTGCTGTCACGACCATGTCACACATGATATCAAACAAAGCAGAACATTTACACAAGTTTTTAGTCGCCATTAAAAATGTCATACATTTTACCAGGACCGGGATGTCGAAATAAGTAAAGGGGGAAAATATATATATATAGATATATATTTTAACAGGTCAAAATATAAGGGCTATTGGGGGCCCTGACATGTCCGGGGACGTTTTACGGAGTCTTTCCGTAGACATAATTCATTTTAATTCACATTTATATGTATATTTGTATTGGTATCACAGAAAATTAAAGTTTCTACATTGTATTTAGAACCGTCAATATTTATATTTACATTATATTAATGAATTTAATCCCCTTAACCTACCCATCACAGTAAACCTTCTGCATTTTATATTTTCATAGACATCATTTAGTATAATTTATCATGTAAAAAGCTGTTATGATCCGGGGGACAACTATTTGGATTATTAGTAGATATCTGACTTGTGGGGTACTCCATATAGGCGTAATATTTATTTATTTATATTTTACTGTACAAACTGTACACCTACCATCACATAAACATTTCTGCATACATCCCTATTTTGATAGAATATTGATTGCAAGCTATCTCAATTATGACAACTCAAGAAATTTAATCATAAATACATTTACATTGTTATATCAGTGTAATAACCATGTCATTATTAAAATTTGTGTTCCGTTAAATCATATAAACAAACACACACACACACACACACACACACACACACACACTCACATACACACACACACACACACGCACACACACACACACACACACACACACACACACACACACACACACACACAAACATTACAAGCTAAAAAGAGACTCTATTTTAAAGTATATGGTAATAAAATAGAATTATATATGACAGCATTTTACTACCATGTTACTAAAAGAAAGGCAAACCGTTTATCATACATTCAAAACAAGTATTTTTTTCATTAACCATGCATAAACACAAATATGTGCAATGCTGCTCAGATATGATTGTAGCCAGTTTGTGCTAAATACACTATAATCAAATCAAATCACTTTTATTGTCACATCATCACAGCACGTGCCTTGATGAGTGAAATTCTTGAGAGCGTGCTCCATACAGTGCAGAAACAATTAACATATAGACAGTACCATTAAATACTTACAGACTTATACAGATGACAATGTGCAATATACACATACATATACTCAGTACACACTGTGTACTATTAGACATACTTACAGTTATCAATACACATTATACACAGTATGTACACATTCTACATTATGTACACATATATACACATACAGTAGTATGCAAAGGTGCAGTAGATCATACATAAGCTGGATACGCAAATGTCATGGATGTGCATTGGATGGTATCCAGTGGTAGCAGATAGATTGATGTATTAGTGCAGTGTGTATGTGTAGTCCAGTTTGAACTGTGGAGTTAAAGTGCAGTGCGTGGCATATCGTAAAGTGGGAGTGTGCTGTAGGGTGTATTAGTTCTGACTGTTCATTAGCCTGATAGCCTGAGGGAAAAAGCTATCCCTCAGTCGGCTAGTGCGGGATCGGATGCTGCGGAGACGTCTTCCTGAGGGCAGCAGAGAGAACAGTCTGTGGGACGGGTGGCTGGAGTCATTGGTGATCCTCCGGGCTTTCCTTATACACCTCCTGGTGTAGATGTCCTGGAGGGAGGGAAGCTCACCTCCAACAATGTGGCGGGCAGTTCGCACAACCCTTTGCAGAGCTTTGCGGTTGCCAGCAGTGCTGTTTCCAAACCAGGAGGTGATGCAGCCGGTCAGGATGCTCTCCACAGTGCAGGTGTAGAATGATCTGAGGATGCTGGGGCTCATTCCAAACTTCCTCAGCCGTCTCAGGAAGAAGAGGCGTTGATGTGTCTTCTTCAGCACTGCATCTGTGTGAGTGGACCACGTGAGATCCTCAGTGATGTGAACGCTGAGGAACTTAAAGCTGTTTACACGCTCCACAGGTGTCTTGTCGATGGTGATGGGTGTGTGTTCTCTGCTCTGTCTCCTGAAATCCACCACCAGCTCGTTGGTCTTGTCGATGTTGAGTGAGAGGTGGTTCTCCTGACACCATTTAGTCAGGGTACTCACCTCCGTTCTGTAGGCCGTCAGACTTTGACCATTAATATGTTTTAAAATATTAAAAACACAAATGTCAAACCTTATTCAGGCCCAAAACCCCTCAGACCCCCAGAGGGTTAAATAATATGGTAATAAAATATAATATTTTATGTCATAACAAACATGTTACTAAAACAAAACATTTTTAAAAACTATTCAACATTTATTTAAGTTCACTGAACTTATAAAACATAATTCTCTTCTTATAAAGAAGGTGATAAAAAATGTGATTTATATATATATATATATATATATATATATATATATATATATATATATAACATACGGTATAAAAATAATAATTTAGCTTCAGTCGACAATAAAAACGCTTTACATTATTACGGGACGAATGATGTTCATACTTCTAATGAAATGTTTACAAAATGTAAGTTGGAAAATTGAATCCTGATTCGCGCTCTTTGCACTCAGAGGAGTGAAATGTCAGTCTGAGCTGACACACACACACACACACACACACACACACACACACACACACACACACACACACACACACACATTTTATGTTTTCTGGGGACGTTCCATTGTCGTAATGATTGTGTACTGTACAAACTGCATGCCTAACCATCAAACAAATATGACAGCATGTTTCCATTTTTAATAAAATATTGTTTGTAATCTTAATTACCATATTTACGTACTTATATCAATGTAATACCTATGTCATACAAAATGTGGGTCCAGATAAGTCATATAAACAAGCACGAATATACATAAATATTTCAAGCTAAAGAGAGACTTATCTCTAATTTAAATAGGATAATAAAATATATATATGACAGCATAGTAACATGTTTCTGAAACAAATCATTTATCATAAAATTTAAACATGTATTCAACATTCGTTGACCTTATAAAACGCATCATTCTCTTCTTTAAAAAGAAGATGACAGCAAATAAAACTGTGATTATATGTAGCATACTGTATAAAATAAACATTTAATATAGTTTTTGGTCGCAATAAATATGAAAAATTATGCCTTACATTTAGTGCTTAGAGGTGGATCTTTACACAAATGATGTCCATTCTGTGAATGAAATGTTCCCAAAAAATAAAATAAAATACAACAAAAAAGTTATAAAAAATATTAAATATAAACAAACCTCACAGCTCCTCTTTAGGGTAATCTCCAATGTGAAACTGAGGCTGCTTCAGACCCTCACAGAGAAGGGGCGGTGAGGGTCGAGTTACACACCAGATGATCTGAGATGATATTCTGTTAACCTTTCTTTTTCTTCGAAGTGATGTTATGCCCGTGTTAATGATTTCAAAGCCTAATCGTAAGACTTTAAATAAACATTTGATAGAATCCTGTGGTTTTTGCTTAAATTTCAACTAAACTATAATCTATATTAGATTTATTACTCATCAAACACTTCATCATCTTTAAAAGTTTCTTATTTTAAGTATCATCTTCAATGTTTTAATCCCCATCACACATGCGATAAAACATTTTGCCAATGTCTTTCTGTATGTTTTAAAAAAATAAACTACAAATATTTTAAAAAGGTTCCATATGTGAAGGCATCTGGGTGTTTGTCACATCTCTGACGTATCTCATGCGTCAAACGCTGATCCATTGATTTCTTATTTGAGTTTTATCTTTTAGAAAATGTAATATTTATTTTATTTCAAAACATGTTACTCCTTAAAAGGTTAAATAAAAAGTTTCTATATCTTATATTATGACTGAGGTGAGCCCGCGGTCAATATCTGACATCCTGTTGCTAAATTCTGAACGCTCTTTATCAGCAGGGTGAAACATACCCTTTGCTGAAAATATGCTATTGGTTGTCTACTCAGAAATATATGTAGGCAGACCATATGACGATCTAACATCTTACCTGATGGTCACGTGATCAGTCTTTGAAGAGCGAGTTTATGGCTTTAGCAGACAACAACCCTTTTCCATGTCACCATGGTGGGCATTCTTTGAATACCCGCTGAGACGTAAACAGTGGTTGAATGAAAAAGCATGCGAAGATCATCTTTCGGATCTCCCGAGAAATATTTATTTGTGCTTGAAAAGCTAAATGAAAAAGCGTACACCACACCAGACTTCTGATGTCCTGTCTGAATTCCTACACCGTTAAAACCTATATACAGTATGTTACATTTTAATATGGTCCGTGTTTTGAGTATATTACTTTACTTTTCATATGTTTATGAAGATTCAATTGAATTCCTAGTAAATGTAAGGCCAAAACATGATATTACAAAATAAATCATGTTGACAAATGTGGTTGTTGCAGTGTTTTTAAAATTGGATTATTTAAAAAATAATCCACACACACACACACAAACAATGACGTTATTCAGGAAGGTCAGTGGTTCAGATTGTCATCTATAAGCTAGTTTTCAAACTTTTTCCCAAAATCTTTTGTATAACATTTGTATAACACTTACTGATTTTAAAGCATAAACTTGCTTTAAAGCTTGCAATTCCGCTCGGGTCATTTGTCTATATTTTTGTAAATGCTGAATTATAAATTACTTTCCTTACTTCTCCTTTCTTATACCTCTTGTTTAGATAGATGATGATATTTACATTTTATTTGTCATACCAACAACTCGTTTCTTTCAACATTTCTGCTTGACATTAAAGAGTAGGCCTACCTGTACTCCCCATCACATCTACCGAGTGCTAAATTTCTTCTGTTTTGTCCACTTTGGCAGATTTGACTATGTCATGTTGTAATGCGATCACAATTAAGAACCATAACATTACACTACATCGCCTTGAAAAGGTTATAGACATAGTTTTTTTATATCATAATATGTTTACACAACAAAAATATGTATCAGTATCACAAATACCTAATACTGAAATCCTCTCTTCTAAACTTTTGTTAAAGTTTTAATGTTGATTTTGATGGTCTATACCTTTGTCATTGTTTTTGTACAGTTTTTTAGATGAAGACTATTCTCAGACTTTGGTCAATCTTTGGCGAGTGTTTGCAGAAAAACACAAACAAATACAGTATATGATAATTAAATCAAAGTCAAGAGAGTGTTTAAACATAGATTGTGGTGTACTTTAGAGTTTTTTCTGGTCTGTCTACAAAGAGGCCACGTGACACAAGGCCTCAGTCTTACTGTCTATTTCAGTTTTGAGCACATAAAGTTACACATTACAAGTTGAAGATGGTGTGGAAACACTATTTTTTTTGTGCGTGTCTGTAAACATAACTTTAATAAATAAATTACATTTGTTTTAAGCGAAAGCGATGATTCACACCGTTATTCAGTCGTTGTGTTTTAGGCGTCCGCCTTTTAGTTTTTGTTCCAGGAAACAGGTACAACTGTAACTGCGTATTGTCATGTTTGTCTGTTCTTCTTCTTTAAGAAAACATGTGTTTTTAACATCTCCTGATTCTCTTAATTTTTCACAATTGCGAATATTTGTTTAGCTTAAAAATTTGTTTTAGTCGGTCACAAAGGCATCAGGCATGAAGTTTTATTTATTTTTAAAATAATTACGATAAAGTTACAGGTTTACGGTAGTTGGGCGAATGTTACTCAACCAGTCCACTGCATTATCTTTTAATAAAATATTGCATTTCATGTTACTAGAACAAATTGTGTAGCAGCGTTCAACTTTGAAATGAATGTAACCATACAAATCTTTATAGTGACAATAAGAACAATATGGCCTAACAACACAAACACACATGCTTGTTCTAACTCTTTCACACAACAGACTGCTCCCTGATGAGTACTCCTAAAATTGCTAGATATCTTGACTTTATCCGTGTGCTTTTAATGGCGCTACTGAGCTAGGCCTCGTCACACCGTTGCGAGATATAAACCGCAAAGTTTTTCATAGCGTTAAACTTTGAAACCAGATCAATTTTATTTGTTTCCATGACTTTGCGCTTTATTTCTGTTTGAAAATTTGTTTGACATCCAAACTGTAATCGTTAGCCCTTACGCTTTGTTTCCTAGTTTTTGCTGTCATGTTAGCGGCTCTTTGTCCATATTTCTGTGAATTTGCTTGATAAAATACGGCTTCAACCCGCTGTCTTCATTCGAGACATTTACGTTATATTATTAATATTATCCTAGTTTAGATATAAGATACGAGACAGTTTCTTGATAATTATTTCCGTCTACGCACGTATTCCGTCTGTTTTCTTTTTAGAAAATTCATAAATACCACAATCAGAGGTTTTCATGAGCTACGTGAGTTTACACTTGCATAGCTTGCAAGAACAACCGGCTATAATTTAAGAGATAATATCTCGCTGAAGGCGTCAAAGCGCACGTTTTATGACCATTGAAGGCGTTACTTTCCTCTGTTGTTTGACCCACCTACATTCAGAATTCGGTACTGGTCATGTACCACCTGAACTGAAAACTGCTGTCATCAGACCACACCTCAAAAAACCAACTTTAGATCCAGAAGTCCATGCCAACTACAGGCCCATCTCTAATCTTCCATTCCTTTCTAAAGTGTTGGAAAAAATTGTTGCTTCACAACTTCAGACCCACTTAAGACAAAACAATTTGTTTGAGAAATTCCATTCTGGTTTCCGCTCTGGCCACAGCACCGAAACAGCTCTGGTGAGGGTCACAAACGATCTGCTGATGGCAGCAGACGCTGGTTCTCCATCTCTTCTCATCCTTTTGGATTTGACTGCAGCATTCGACACTGTGGACCACAACATTCTTCTGTACCGTTTACGTCACACTATCAGTCTCTCTGACTCTGTCTATAACTGGTTTTCATCCTACCTTACTGGGAGAATGGAATATGTTGCCTTGGGAGAGGCTAAATCCGCGACACACACAATGTCACCTGTGGTGTCCCTCAAGGCTCAGTGCTTGGCCCTATTCTGTTTATATTATATATGCTCCCTCTCGGTCATGTCATCAGCCGGCATGGAATATCATTTCATTGTTATGCTGACGACACTCAACTTTACCTTAAGACCAACTCATCCACTTCTGCTGCCCTGTCATCTTCCACCATGACTACCTGTCTGGAGGAGGTAGAGGCCTGGATGAGTCAAAATTTCCTGCAGTTGAATAGCTCAAAGACTGAAGCCATTCTAGTAGGCACCCCTCATCAGATCCAGACATCTGTAATCTCCAGTATTACCTTTTCTGGCCAAAATATTCCACTCTCAACATCAGTTATAAATTTGGGTGTTAAAGGTCCCATGACATGCTGCTTTTTGGATGCTTTTATATAGGCCTAAGTGGTCCCTAGTGCTGTATCTGAAGTCTCTTTCCCGAAATTCAGCCTTGGTGCAGAATTTCAGCCACTACGAGCCAGTCCCACAATGAGCTTTCCTTAGGACGTGCCATTTCTGTGTCTGTAGCTTTAAATGCTAATGAGGAGGAGAGAGGCGGGGCAAGGTGGAGGGTGGGTGTGTGGCCTTAACCAGCTTGCGGCCACGGTACCGTGCGCTAACAGGGCTCTTGACTGCGACCATTTTTTGAGAGTGTGCGAGTAAAAATTTGACGTGGTCGCACTTGTGCTAGTGCATGGTCTGTCCTGCTCCAAAGCATCTGCTTCATACAGCGCGCGCTGCAAAGCCGGGGCACATTGTAGCAGGAGTCAGACTTCACTGATCAAGTGAAGAGAGGCACTTTCAGCGCGAGCGCCTCGTGGGTAGAGCCTGGTTTACTGCGTCAGCACGAGCGCGAAGGTGCACGCAGCGGACTGAGTGCAGGAGGATTTGGTTTTCAAACTAAAGTAAAAGACCGCTTCTTAAACCAGAGAAGGTGAACATGTTGGTATTCTTGTAGAAAAAAAACATGCAAGTCCTGTCAGCGACAGCCAGTTTAGTTTTACTTTTCTTTTTGTTTTCGTTTTGAAAAGCTTGTTATCTTTGCTATTTACCTCATGTTACGCTATGGAGGCTTTCCTTAATTTTTTAATATTATAATTATTTGATTCCTCAGTGTTTGCTAAACATTCTGTCATTTATTAGTCGGTATATAATACAGCATGTGATGTGTGTGTCCTATGCCATGCCTCGTCTTATTCGTTTTTGTTAATAAATGTTATGTAAGCTAGTTTGTCATTGTAACATACTGTTTTATTGTTGTTGTGCTTTTTAATTAAAAGAATGGGTTGAATGTTGAACACTTTCGTTACCATATAACTACGATAAAAGTTCATCAGCACGCATTGATTAATCAAATGTTGTATCAAAAAAAAAAAAAAAAGCGACCAAATGATGTGCTCGTGCGACCAACTGAGAAAGTCAGTCGCAGAAGTGCGACCGGTGGGAAGAATGAGTCTAGAGCCCTGGCTAATGTTGACAGTGGATGTATCGCAATGGCGAGCAGTCATTCAAGCTTTTCAGTTTGACCCAGAATCTGATCCGGATGGAGAAGCACCAGATGAAGAAGTTGCAACTCAGCGGCTACAGCAGGACGTCTCCGAATGGTTAGTTTAAAATATTGTGTCTGGATACCTTTAGTTGGTTTGTTTATGTATGCTGTTACAGTTATTATCATGTAGCTAATGCTAGCCTACCTTGTTGGCTTTTCATGTTGCTCTGAGCAACTGCCATGCTTCGCTCGTTTGCAAGCCATGATGTCTCTCGAGGAAAAAAAAATATTGCGCTCGCCTCACACGGTCGTAGCTCATTTTCTCATGGGCGGGCAAAGCAGAGAAAGGGGAGGTAACCTTTCCCCATATGACGACATAAAGGGAAGATTCCAGATTGGGCCATCTGAGCTGTCATTTTCTCAAAAGGCGAAGCAGGATACCCAGGGCTCGGTTTACACCTATCGCCATTTCTAGCCACTGGGGGACCATAGGCAGGCTAGGGGAACTCATATTAATGTTAAAAAACCTCATAAAGTGAAAATTTCATGCCATGGGACCTTTAAAATGGACTCTCATCTCACCTTTGAGACTTATGTTAAACAACTGTGCAAGACTTCCTTTTTCCATCTTAGGAATATTGCTAGACTTCGTCCTATGCTCACTCTAGCAGATGCGGAAAAGCTTGTCCATGCCTTTATCTCCTCCAGGCTGGACTACTGTAATACGCTCCTCATCAGGATCCCTGGCAAAAGCCTACAGAAATTGCAGTACATCCAGAATAGTGCTGCTAGGATCCTGATGAGGGTGCGGAAATACGATCATATCACACCCATTCTCAAATCACTACACTGGCTTCCTGTTTCATTCAGGATTGTTTACAAGGTCTCTCTTCTTACCCATCAGTGCATCCATGGCGATGCCCCGTCATATCTTAAGGAACTCCTTACTCCACAATCTTCCAAACGTACACTCCGTTCTGCTTCAACATATCTATTAAAAACCCCCAGGACTAAGCTTTGCACTATGGGAGATCGGGCTTTCTGCTCAGCTGCTCCGAGTTTGTGGAATGCTCTACCTGATCATTTACGGACTCCACAACCTGTAGATGTTTTTAAACGTGGCCTCAAAACTTACCTTTTTAGCAAAGCCTTTGAACGATTTTTTAAACATTTCTTTTTGTTTTAATTTGTAGCACTTTGGGATTCTGTATGAATATAAAGTGCGTTATAAATAAAATTTATTATTATTATTATTATTACTTAAATAGGGTTTCTACATAGTTTTTTTTTACATCGTTACAACAGTCTCAGCCACTCCAATCACTCCTAAAAGAAGAGCGATGTTTGTAACACCGCCAAGAAGTTCTGTTGAAATGGACGAAGACGCGCTCCGTCTGAAGAAGATTGACCGTGAAGATGAAGATTTTGTGAAACAAGATTTCCCAGTGTCTGATGATCGTGTGGGTAGATTTGTGTTTGACACGTCATTGCAGACTGTGAAACTCTACGTTTTGGATTCTTACGAGGACTATACATCCGAATGCGCCTACCTGCTTTTGACCGCCATAGACTGGACATACTTCTACAATCAAATTTGGAGAGAATTTAATTTTGGCGATAAAATCAGGTACATTTTTTGCAGTGGGATGCTATTTCGCCAGGGATGAGGTATCGGGTGACAACGCGGATGGCCTACATGTGCATTACATCCTGTTGGAACAACCCTTGTCAAAAAATCCTATAGGATTCCAATAGGAAAATTGTATAGGATTCTAATTGGAATTTCTATCGTATTTTGGAACCATTCCTATAGGATTCCGATAGGAATAGTCCTATAGGACAAGAAATAAATATCCTGTAGGAACCGTTCCTATAGGATTTTAATGGGATTTTAATCCTATAGGATTTTTTTATTATTATTCTAAAGGTGCACTTTTCCACTGTATTTGTTTTACAAACAAATAGTACTTGGAGTTTGCTTAAATTCACCCTGATGTAGACATTGTTCATTGTATGTTGCACAACCTGCAGTAACATTGAAAACAACATGGGAGGTGATTTGTGCAGCACAGCATTAGTGCAAAAAAAATTCTAAGGCACTGATAATTGATTGATTGACACACACACACACACACACACACATACAGTATGTAGCACTTGCATCCTCCAATGCAAATATCCACTAGACCAGTTCTAGACTCGAAAAGAATTGGGGAGGAAGATATAAAGCTTATACCAGGAGACCAGAAGTTGAATATATAAAAAGAACACTTTACTGTAACAATAATAATAATAATAATAATAGCAAACACAACACACAGCAATAAAACATCAAACAGTAAGTAGAATTTGATATCGTAAATCAGTTTAATTTCCCTTTGAGGTGTATAATACTGTTAATTTCATGCGATAAATGTAATAAAATTCAGTTTGTGTGTAATGTAAAAAGAGAGAGAGAAAAAAAACATCCAATTCAGTTAATGGAAAACCGGGAAAAAGTATGAAAAATACTGTATCCAATATATTTCAAAGCAATCACTAATGCTGTCAATTGACCATATGCACGATTACTTCCTAGTTTTAGATAAGCCAACTCAGTCATTTCCAGTCAATTGTACTGTGCTGTAAGAGGAGCGCTCTGCTTATTTTCTGTGCAAAATCCATTCACAATTTGAAGAAAATTTTTGTTTATCTAAGAGGACTAAACGTCCACGTATACCATTTCAGGAATGACAAACACGGGTGTTAAATATTACGTGGGTAAATCTGCTAAATTGTTCAGGGACTTATTGCTATGATTGACAAGTATAATGGAAGACAAGCCAATGTCAAAATATAGCTGTGCATTAAGTGATTCAAACTAAATTTAGAGTAGCAAAACTACAACAGTAACAAGTCTGTGTTGACTGAATATATTTAGCAGCTTTTACAGTTAAAGATAAAACTTAAATAAATGTAGTTACTAAATTAAATCTAAAAATATTTCAAAATATTGAATGCATTATTTAATTGTTATACCATTAATAATGAACTTATTTAATTTGTAGTTAACTAGTTTAAATACCTTGATTCTCCCTTATACGCTGTTGGTGTCGGGCATATTTATTTATTTATTAAATGCCATGAGACTTTGTGATTCCTGCACTTGCTATACTTTATACTTCAGTACAATAAAAGCACACAAATTTGGAGTTGAAATGGCAGCTGAGCTAATGAGTGATCCTCTGCTGCCATCTACTAGTTATAATGATAATTTAATAACATTTTCATCTTAAAAGTCTTTGTTTTTCGCTAGGAGACACATTTATTTCATGTCATCTTCATGAATGAAAAGTATATCTTTAAAGTGAATTTTACTGCACATCCATAGAGTTGAGAAGGCAAATATTATAAGTGTTTAAAACGTGTTCATGACTATGAAGGTAAGTTATTGATTATCAATAATACCATTATGATGTCATTTGGGAGATAGCATCTCTAGCTAAAGGCATCATCTATCATTATTGTTATGCTATCATTATTTACCATGTTGCAATTATTTATTATTTTTTTCTGATGTCTGACAAGAACAAGGCAGGAGAGGTTTCTATAACGGTCTCAAGAGTCTCTACCTATATAAACCACAACATTAAATCAGCTTTACCGGAAGTTTACGAGCTGGCTTGTTATAAAAGATGTATAAAGGATCATTTTAAATGCAATAATCTATCTCGTCTTTTTTAATTTATTTTGTGTACCAAATGGTTTGTTTTTTTGAGTATATTATTTCTGGCTTTTATTATTTATTTTTTCGACATATGTTGTAATTAATTTGTAATCATTTGTATTTATATATTTGTTACTGTAATCAAAGTTTTTCTTTTAGTTTTATTTGTTTGTTTTTGTTTTGTTTTTTCATTGTTTAGGTGGAGGCTCTAAATAAGCCCTTTGGGTTTTCTGCCTCTCCCTGCACAGTATATGGATTGTATATATATATATATATATATATATATATATATATATATATATATATTGTATCTATTTTACTCTTGTGCAAAAATAAACTAAACTAAAACTATGCGGAAGTTCTAAAGAGCGCTCTGTGCATATGGTCAATTGGTTACCAGGCAACGCAGCAGGTCCTCTCACTGACAACGGCTCCCTTAATTCTGTTGTCATGCACGTCTTCTCCATGTACGCACACATATCACGGGAGAATCGTTGTCCAATGTCAAACTTTTTAACTGGAACATAAAACCTGACCTTAACAACAGGCCATAAGAACATCTCATTACTCCATCAATACAAATAATTAAAATAGTGCTATACAAAACCGTAAAGCACAACGCTATTCAAAACAGCTCAAAATGGTGGCAGAACAGACATTTTGTACTCACTACTCCAGTGTTTTATATAATGACATTTTATTATAAACAGCATACATTGATATTTCATTAATATCAGTTGTTAAACAATATATTTTGCTATGTAACGTTAAGGGCGGACTCCTGTGCTAATCACATAACTTACAATAAAACGAGCTCAACCACTCACCAACAGATATCGTTCACCCAAAACTGTTCGTTTAGGATGCAGATCAGATAAATATTACTATTTCTTCCTTTTTAGCACCTTTAAATACATTTTAACAAGTTAAACAACGTTAATCACTCGATTTCTCAGCTTCTTCTCCTCTTTGACCGTTACTGTTCAAAGTATGCGCGCTACAGTTACACGCGCACTACCTTCGGATTTCTTAAAGGGGAAGTGTCAGGACAATACCATATATAGATGTTTGTGTTTCTATGAATTACTACTCACATGTAATGCATTTTAACTTATTCAGACATTATGAAATGTCATACTTATTATCTTTGCCTTACTGTAATATTATGAATTTCAGTTATATTTGTGTATTCAGATAGGCTGCATTTTTATTGAGGGTTACAAGTACACACATGCAGTACTTTTAAAAAGTAATTAATTAACAGAATCAAATACAGTGCCTTGAGAATGTATTCATACCCCTTCATTTTTTTTATGTTGCTGCCTTATGTTAAACTGCTTTAAATTACTTTTTCCCCACATCAATCTACACTCCATACACCATATTGACAAAGCAAAAACAGAATTGTCACAACTTCATACATTTATTAAAAATAAAAAACTCAAATAAGTACATTGAATTCATAGCCTTAACTAAATATTTAGCTGAAGTACCTTTACAGCCTCAAGTCTTTTTTGTTTTGATGCGACAAGCTTTGCTCATCAACATTTGGCAATTATCTGCCATTTGTCTCCTCACCTCTTCACCTCTCAAGCTCTGTCAGGTTGGATAGGGGCAGACGCACATTTTCAGGTTTCTCCAGAAATATTTGATTGGGTTCAATCCCAGGCTGTGGCTGGGCCACTAAAGGACATTCACAGAGCTGTCTATTAGCCCCTCTTGCTGTGTGTTTAGGGTCACTGTCCTGTTGGAAGGTAAACCTTCTGTCCAGTCTGAGGTTCTGAATGCTCTGGACTGGGTTTTCATTAAGGCTATCTCGATATTTTGGTGCATTGGGCTTTTCTTCTACTCTGATGAGTCCCTGCTGCTGAAAAACAGCTCCACAGCATTGAGACTGTTACCAGCACACTTTACTTTTGGGATGGTACTCTGCAGGTGATGAGCAGAGCTGGTTCCCTTCAAACATGATGCTTAGAATTGAGGTTCATCAGACCAGATAATATTATTTCTCACAGTCTGAGGGTCCTTTAGGTGCTTTTTTTTCTTTTGTCTTCACTGAGGAGAGGATTGAGTTTGACCACACCGCCATAAAGCCTAGATCGGTGGAGTGTTGCAGTGATGTTTGTCCTTCTGTAGATTTCTCCTATCTCCACATATGATCATGGAGCTCAAGTAGAGTGACTATCAGGTTGTTGATCACCACTCTAACCAAAGCCCTTCTCCATCAATTGCTCAGTTTGGCCAGGAGGCCAGCTCTAGGAAGAGTCTTGGTTGTTTCAAACTTCTTCCATTAAGGGTAACAGAGACTACATGCTTCTGTGACCCTTCAATGAAGCAGAATTTTTTTCTGAACTCTTCCCCAGATGTGTGGCTTGACACAAACCTGTGTCTGAGCTCTACAGACTGTTCTTTTGACCCCAGGGCTTGAATTTTGCTCTAATAGGCATTATCAGCTGTTGGACCTTTTATTAAGATGTGTGTGCCTTTCCAAATCATACCCATTCAATTGAATTTGACACAGGTTACCTTCACTCAATGTCTAGTAACACCTACAAGCAATATGAATGCTCCTGAGCTAAATTCCAATTGTCCCAGATAAGGGTATGAGTACTTATGCAATGGAATACGTTTTTTATTTTTAATAAATTTGCAAAGATGTTAAAAACCTTTTTTTTTGCTTTACCATTATAGTGTATGGAGTGTATATTGATGTGGAAAAAAAGTAATTTAAACAGTTTAACATAAGGCAGCAACATAAAACGTGAAAATAATTAAGGGGTGTCAATACTTTCGCAAGGCACTGTAAGATCTTACAGGACAAAGTGAATTTCCATTTAAAAATCACAATGTCCAATATGATACAAATCAATAAAAGATCCTACAGGTAAAATTAAAATTCCATTAAAATCAATCAGAATGTCCAATAGGATTCTAAGGATCAAATAAAATCCTATAGGACAAAGTGAAATTCCATTAAAATCAATCAGAATGTCCAATAGGATTCTAAGGATCAAATAAAAAAATCCTATAGGACAAAGTGAAATTCCATTAAAATCAATCAGAATGTCCAATAGGATTCGAAGGATCAAATAAAATCCTATAGGACAAAGTGAAATTCCATTAAAATCCATCAGAATGTCCAATAGGATTTGAAGGATCAAATAAAATCCTATAGGACAAAGTGAAATTCCATTAAAATCAATCGGAATGTCCAATAGGATTCTAAGAATCCAATAAGATCCTAAAGGATGAACTGAAATTCCAATAGGATTTTTTGACAAGGGAACGCATCATGACCAAAATTATCTCATGATGGTAAATAAACATCGGGAGGAATCTGAAAAAAACTTTTTGTCTCAAAGCAGCGATGAATCAGACTCTGACTCTGATGAAACTGACTCTGAGTATGATCGTGACTTTCCTATTCCTGAGGACAACCCTTTTGGGTGCTGCAAAACGAGTCTATATTTCGATCGGAGCGACGTGCCTCTGTTAAACACCATTTTTTCGTCGATAGCCGAACTGTTTCAGTCAAGTGAAACCAAATGATTAGTCTGTGTACAACAAGTTTCCCGATCTGCGATACATTACCGTTACTTGAAACAATTTGCCGACATCTTAAAAATCCTAATAAGCGACCGAGTTACCTCGTAATAGTTAACCAAAATATCTTTCTGTGAGAACTATTTCTCTTTGACCAAAGCACGCCCCGCAGGCCACCGCCTACGGCAACACCCCCATCTCAACAACCAACCAACCAACAGCCGACACGTAGAAACAAGACCTCAACAATTTATTTTGCTCGAATGTACAAAAGACCCATCATTACTTGTGTACGGCTACGCTATATCCTCTGCGATCAAAGAGCGGCTGTCCGGATAAACTCTAGATCTGCTAATACTGGGTTTGACAGCGTGGTCGACGGTGCTACTACAACTTCTTGTTGATCAAAACACGGACCCGACAGAATCAACTTCAACAATCCAATTTGTCTGAGCACTCTGCAGTTTTTCAGTTAATATCGCTTCAGAGGATCTTAAACCTGAAACTGAAATTCCACTGGACCGTCGTGGATTAAAACAGTCAAAAGAAAGAAAGAAGAGAATCGATTTCTGAAAAGGATGTCTGACGCCGTGCAAAAGCTGATGGAGAGCGACTGTGGAGCAGCCGAGGATGATCAGCTGGAGTGCGACTGCTCCGCGGGAAAAGCGTGTCCTGTAAAAGGCATTATAGACTCTACGTTTAAACCGCATTACCGAGGACAAATGATCAAACTGATGCATACGGTCATCGATGCTGCGTGCGATCCGAATCATGATTCTACGGGGGATACCAAGCGTGTAAAAAAATCTCAAGAACGAAATGGACGTTGTAAGAGGTCTGACCGAATCATGGCCCGATTTGACGAGCATGTTTATTACCAGCAGAAACCCAGTCTGTTTAACCACCAGAAAAATTCTGGATGTGATGACGGAACGTGGGGATGAGATGGACATTAACGAGGTTCTCTGTCTGTGTACGTGTGTAACAGATTTATGTGTGGCGCTGGCTGCAAATTTTTTTAATTCTATGACATGTGAAATTGTCGCATTGCTCGTTGATTTTATATTAGCCTGAAACATGTTGGGTTGCAGAAATTTTCTTTGCTGGCTAGACCACCTGTAATGTCATCACTATTGTTTGTTTGTAATGACAATTTGATCGTTTTCTTCACTACTTCAATGTATATCCAACAATATACTGATAAAAAAATAAAAAAATGTGTATATGCCTTTTTCCAAAGTGACTTACAAATGAGCAATTTACAAATATATTTTTCAAATCAACTGAATGAAAAGAAAACAGACGGAATACGTGATGTAGACGGAAATAATTATCAAGAAACGGTCTCGTATCTTATATCTAAACTAGGATAGTATTAATAATATAATGTAAATGTCTCGAATGAAGACGGCAAATTCACAGAAATATGGACAAAGAGCCCGCTAACATGACAGCAAAAACTAGGAAACAAAGCGTAAGGGCTAACGATTACAGTTTGGATGTCAAACAAATTTTCAAACAGAAATAACGCGCAAAGTCATGGAAACAAATAAAATTGATCTGGTTTCAAAGTTTAACGCTATGAAAAACTTTGCGGTTTATATCTCGCAACGGTGTGATGAGGCCTAGCTCAGTAGCGCCATTAAAAGCACACGGATAAAGTCAAGATATCTAGCAATTTTAGGAGTACTCATCAGGGAGCAGTCAGTTGTGTGAAAGAGTTAGAACAAGCATTTGTGTTTGTGTTGTTAGGCCATATTGTTCTTATTGAGAAATGTTCTGTTCTCATGTCAGATATGTATGTTTATATGTATGTATGTATGTATGTATGTATGCATGTATGTACCAAGAGCTTCTTAAAAAACCACAACAAATTCCTCGTGTGTTTGCACACACTTGGCGAATAAAGCTGATTCTGATTCTGATTCTGATTGTCACTATAAAGATTTGTATGGTTACATTAATTTCAAAGTTGAACGCTGCTACATAATTTGTTCTAGTAACATGAAATGCAATATTTTATTAAAACATAATGCAGTGGACTGGTCGAGTAACACTCTTGTTCACCCAACTACTGTAAACCTGTAATTTTATCGTAATTATTTAAAAAATAAATAAAAATTCATGCCTGACGCCTTTGTGACCGACTAAAACTAATATTTAAGCTAAACAAATATTCGCAATTGTGAAAAATTAAGAGAATCAGGAGATGTTAAAAACGCATGTTTTCTTAAAGTGTCTAAAATGTCTATAACCTTTTCAAGGCGATGTAGTGTAATGTTATGGTTCTTAATTGTGATCGCATTACAACAAGATGACATAGTCAAATCTGCCAAAGTGGACAAAACAGAAGAAATTTAGCACTCGGTAGATGTGATGGGGAGTACAGATAGGCCTACTCTTTAATGTCAAGCGGAAATGTTGAAAGAAACGAGTTGTTGGTATGACAAATAAAATGTAAATATCATCATCTATCTAAACAAGAGGTATAAGAAAGGAGAAGTAAGGAAAGTAATTTATAATTCAGCATTTACAAAAATATAGACAAATGACCCGAGCGGAATTGCAAGCTTTAAAGCAAGTTTATGCTTTAAAATCAGTAAGTGTTATACAAATGTTATACAAAAGATTTTGGGAAAACTAGCTTATAGATGACAATCTGAACCACTGACCTTCCTGAATAACGTCATTGTTTGTGTGTGTGTGTGTGTGTGTGTGTGTGGATTATTTTTTAAATAATCCAATTTTAAAAACACTGCAACAACCACATTTGTCAACATGATTTATTTTGTAATATCATGTTTTGGCCTTACATTTACTAGGAATTGAATTGAATCTTCATAAACATATGAAAAGTAAAGTCATATACTCAAAACACGGACCATATTAAAATGTAACATATTGTATATAGGTTTTAACGGTGTAGGAATTCGGACAGGACATCAGAAGTCTGGTGTGGTGTACGCTTTTTCATTTAGCTTTTCAAGCACACATAAATATTTCTCGGGAGATCCGAAAGATGATCCTCGCATGCTTTTTCATTCAACCACTGTTTACGTCTCAGCGGGTATTCAAAGAATAATCTCTTTAATCCCTCTCTAAGATGCGGAGAGGGATTAAAGAGGCTAAGGAGGTCTACAAGAAGAAGATAGAACATCAACTTTCAGGAAATTACTCAAGGCGGATGTGGCAGGGCATACAGAACATCACAAATTTCAGGGGCTGTGCTACTACTGCAGGGACTAATTACTCTGCCCAACTGGCGGAGGAGCTGAACTGCTTCTTTGCACGTTTTGAGGCAACCCAGCAAAATACAGTCTTGTCACTTCGGTTTACACCAGCAGGTAACACCCCCGCACTCACCTTGCAGGAGCATGAGGTGAGAAGGGTGCTAAGGTCAGTGAACCCGAGAAAAGCAACCGGACCGGACGGAGTACCTGGGAAGGTACTCAGGGCATGTGCTGACCAACTAACACCGGTTTGCACCAATATCTTCAATCAGTCCCTGTTACAAGCCATCATACCACGTTGCCTGAAGTCAGCTACCATCATACCAATCCCCAAAACATCTTTGCCAAGCAGCCTTAATGACTACCGCCCAGTGGCACTTACACCGGTAATCATGAAATGCTTCGAGAGGCTGGTCTTATTAATCATATTAAAGCCAGTCTCCCCTCCACCTCTGATGAGCATCTGTTCGCCTACAGAACGAACAGATCTACCGAAGATGCTATAGCTTTAGCTCTACACACTGTACTGTGTATCAAGACTGCAGAAAGGATCACTGGCAGTCCCCTTCCATCACTGAAGGATCTATATAACTCTCGAGTCCTAAATAAGGTCAAAAATATACTAAAGGATTCAACACACCCTGGTTTTCACTTGTATCAGCTCTTGCCATCAGGCAGGCGCAACCGATGCTTTAAATCAAGGACTAGGATATTTAAGGACAGTTTCTTCCCTAGAGCCATAAACATTGTGAACTCCAATATGCACTGACCTCATACATTCTTCAGTAGAATGTCAGTCTTACTGTAATGCATTTTCATTGCCCACTGGGAATGCACATTTTAGTACAATATACCCTTTATTGTGCAATACAATTTTCTTGGGAAGACTTAGTGCAATTTACACTTATGTGCAATATAATTCTCTTGCTTTTGTTGAAAGTTAGTTTGTGATTCATGTGTTTGTTAAAGGGCACTACGTGATATATGTAAACCATGCTGATGGGAAGCTATCCTAATTTCATTGTACGTAATGTATAATGACATTAAAAAGGCATTCATGGTAACATGGAAAAGGGTTGGTGTCTGCTAAAGCCATAAACTCGCTCTTCAAAGACTGATCACGTGACCATCAGGTAAGATGTTACATCGTCATATGGTCTGCCTACATATATTTCTGAGTAGACAACCAATAGCATATTTTCAGCAAAGGGTATGTTTCACCCTGCTGATAAAGAGCGTTCAGAATTTAGCAACAGGATGTCAGATATTGACCGCGGGCTCACCTCAGTCATAATATAAGATATAGAAACTTTTTATTTAACCTTTTAAGGAGTAACATGTTTTGAAATAAAATAAATATTACATTTTTTAAAAGATAAAACTCAAATAAGAAATCAATGGCTCAGCGTTTGACGCAAGAGATACGTCAGAGATGTGACAAACACCCAGATGCCTTCACATATGGAACCTTTTTAAAATATTTGTAGTTTATTTTTTTAAAACATACAGAAAGACATTGGCAAAATGTTTTATCGCATGTGTGATGGGGATTAAAACATTGAAGATGATACTTAAAATAAGAAACTTTTAAACATGATGAAGTGTTTGATGAGGAATAAATCTAATATAGATTATAGTTTAGTTGAAATTTAAGCAAAAACCACAGGATTCTATCAAATGTTTATTTAAAGTCTTACGATTAGGCTTTGAAATCATTAACACGGGCATAACATCACTTCGAAGAAAAAGAAAGGTTAACAGAATATCATCTCAGATCATCTGGTGTGTAACTCAACCCTCACCGCCCCTTCTCTGTGAGGGTCTGAAGCAGCCTCAGTTTCACATTGGAGATTACCCTAAAGAGGAGCTGTGAGTTTTGTTTATATTTAATATCTTTTATAACTTTTTTGTTGTATTTTATTTTATTTTTAGGAACATTTCATTCACAGAATGGACATAATTTGTGTAAAGATCCACCTCTAAGCACTAAATGTAAGGCATCATTTTTCATATTTATTGCGACCAAAAACTATATTAAATGTTTATTTTATACAGTATGCTACATATAATCACAGTTTTATTTGCTGTCATCTTCTTTTTAAAGAAGAGAATGATGCGTTTTATAAGGTCAACGAATGTTGAATACATGTTTAAATTTTATGATAAATGATTTGTTTCAGAAACATGTTACTATGCTGTCATATATATATTTTATTATCCTATTTAAAATAGAGATAAGTCTCTCTTTAGCTTGA